>JASDQU011507946.1:1935-19876 GCA_032191745.1 Picea mariana
AGTGGCACCCTTGGAGCACTTAGTGCATATTGAAGGGCACATCATGTTTTTAACTGATAAGTGAATAAACCTAGATGGCCTTAAAACGAATGATATGATAAGTAAGATTTAAAAACAATTTTCCTCTAATAAAAATATCGCCTAGCCTAGAGAAATTAAAAACCTAGGTCTAAGTAGAACTTGTGGTAAATAATAATAATAATAATAATAATAATAATAATAATAATAAAAACTTGTAACATGAAGGGGGGTAAGAAATTCAAATTAAATTTTCAAATCAAATTATAATGGGGGATTAAAATTTTAAAAAGGGAAATGATTGTTTTATCTACATATGCTTATTTAATTTTTAGTTAAAAAGAAAAAGGGGTAAATGGTTGTTTTTCTACACTTGTTAAATTTATATTTAGTTAAAAAGGGAAAAGAGGGAAACTTAAAATAAATAGGAAACTAAAGGAAAAAGGGAAAACATAAAGAAAAGGGGAAACATAAAGAAAAAGATGTGCATGTCTAACTTAGTAAGGAATATTGCCTTGGGAACTTGCTATTTTTGAACTCAACTAGGAATTTAGTAAAGTGTAAGTCATTTAAGAAGTGTAAGGGAATTTTGGGACACCTAGGAGCATTTTTAGGAATGTTTTTAGCTGAATGAGGGAAATAAGAATAACTAATTARTTAATAAAATTGAATTTCTGGTGCAACTAGGGGATGGGTGACACTTCTACGGGGGAGGTTTTTCCTAATTAATCAAATGAAAAGGGAATTTAATGAGAATTTGGGAAACTAATTACTTGAAAAACTCTATAAAAGGGATGGAGGAGTAGGAGTATGGATCTCATCTTTATGCATGTCGTTACACTGCTGATTTTTTGTCTTGACTGAACTTATCTTGTGGGAGTTGGGATACCCAGCTTGGGTAAAGGGTGGTAGCTCCACCTTGCGAGGTGAGTTGGGTGCTATTTGTTCTCTGGTATTGTGTGCGTGGTCCCTTTATGGATCAGGGCTCTCATGGGTAAGAAGAGTACCCCTAGCGTTGGTTGGGAGGTACCAGTGAGGTCACATCGATTAGCAAGAGGGAGCTAGATGGAGCGCATGCAGGACAAAAACTATGGAGCATTCATGTTTGGCTAAAGTACGTCGGTTTAAGTTGTTACTTGCAATTAAATTTAAATTACACATGTTATTTATCTGTGTGGGTTTATTGATTATTATGAAGAGATTGTGTTTTTATATTCCGTCCCTTATCCCCTTAGTCATCAGTATGTGCCCAAGGAGTCAGCCAGGAGCCGAATCGACGGTCGTCACTTTGGTGTTTAAAAACCTATAGATTCAAATGCCCTGATTTTCTGTGCATGGATGATGAGTGAAGGATATTTTTTCTCAATTATCTATCCCTTACTTATATCTGTATTTGATTGGTTCATTGTTGAATGTTTAGTTCTTGCGCCTTATTGTGAGTGAGTATCTCTGTGTTTTCTTGATTGATCATCTCTGCATTGCTTGGGAATGATTACCTCTGCTTTTCCTTGAAATGGTAAACTTTTCATTTCTAAAAGATAAATCCATGCGTTTCTATTGTTAAATACCTGCGTTTATATTGATTAATCTATGCACTTAAATGATGTCTGCATCAATTTATCTCTACATTCAACTTTAGCCCTGCACTTAAACAATTTCATAAGTAAACTCCGCTAATTCCAGTTGTAGACAACGATCTATTTTACTTCTACGTTTTTAATTGCAAATTCAATAGCATTTATGTATAGACAGAGAATTGAATTACCATTTATTATTGTCGGTGATTTACAACTATTATAGACAACGAATTACCATTTATTTTGACAGTGATTTAGCATTATTAGTTTTATAGAATATATGGATAGTGATGTTTATTAATCTGGTTAGACAATGAATCTTTGATTTATAGAACTTCCAGAAACGGATTGGATACAACAATACGATAGCATAAATGGATAGCGAATTTATCTACAACGATTTCACGCACCACGATTTCACATCCCCTTTGGGCATTTTTCCCATCTTATGCACCGCTATTTCCATGGCACACTACACAACTTCACTCTACGCATTCGAGGCACTTGGAACAACACTTCACACCAAAAATTTGTGATACCTTGCAGGGATTTTGCACCAAGAATTCTGGCGATTTTACCTCTGCGATTTCATACTTAGTTATGACAGCACCATCGGTTATTATTTGCTTGGCGATTTTGTCTATATTTATGCCAACAATACCCTTCATTTACTCGGTGATTTTAATATATCTTAACTGAGAATTTACCCATATCATATTGTGACAGTGTTATCGAATTTATGATTGCTTTGTCATATATCACATAATTTATGAATCTATGAATTTAATATACCTGGGATTTTTGTGACAACGATGTCTCATCCATTATTACTATTAAAAAATATCTCTTTTGCACATTGATATGTTTGCTGACATTGTATATCACAGCGAAATTTATTGTATATCACAGCGAAATTTAATTATTGTATATCACAGTGAAATTTAGTTATTGTATATCACAACGAAATTAGATAGCATTTAATTGTTATATATCACAACAAAAAATTTTCTCTAACAAATGTCCGACAATGTTTTTTTTATATATGTAGCATCAACATTTTTAAATGTGAAAGTTAGATAGCATATTTATATGTACTCTTAGCGTTTTCTACATACGAAGGTTAGACAACATTTTTATATGCATATACACAAATATACAGTTAGACAGTGTTTAACTATTGTTGCCATCAATAGTAATATACAGTTAGACAATATTTTATATGTTGACACCAATAAAAATATACAGTTAGACAATGTTTGATATATAATGTCATAGTAATGGATAGTAATATGATTATGGGACAACGACATCATAATTAATATTTCCTTTAAATATGGATGGTTGGGGTTCTATGATTGTCAATATGGGGCTACAATAAATGAAAACTCAGCCAAGAAAGTTGGAAATAAGATGTATACATGTGAGCACCTTATCGATGAATTAATAAACGTGATGTTGATGTAATAGGTAAGAGTGAGCATTATCTACTTTTAAGAAATTCAATTAATGGGGCAGGTCAGATAAATGGTTATACTTTGAAGAATTGGGATGGTTAATATATAGTATATGGAATCATTATATTCAAACTTATGTTTCTACCTCTATTTATCATAGTCGGACTTTCAATAATTGGGATCGTTAGTATCGACTATCTTGAATCATTCTATACAAACTATTTTAGGGTTCTACCTCTATTCATCATGGCCTATCATAACTTGTTTTTGAATGGATGATCATAATACACAATTATGTTAGAGACAATAGTAAACAACCCATATATATATCATGATTGAACAATAGGACTTGTGAATAAAAATAATGAGTAAAAGGTGGATCAAAGAAAATTACGGAGAATCAAGAACCATAAAATTAAAAGTAAAATCATGAAATTTTTATAGGTAATCTATTTAATCTAATTGTTTTTAATTAAAGAGGATAGGATTGATGAGTTATCAATCTATATTCAGTACCAAGGTAATACTAACTTTATAATAACTATTAATTAATATTTAATAACATAGTAATAACTAATATAAATATTGAGATATTAATTAATATTTAATAACATAGCAATAACTAATATAAAGATTGAGATATCCGTTTCTGAATTTAAATCCATTTAAATTCAAATTTACTAGATGTGCAATGTTTCATCATTTTATTATCTAAAAGACATTTTCAATAATGTATACAGTTAGAAAACAAGTAATTAGACAAGGACATAATTAATAGATAGCAATTTTATTATTTGTTACAGGTTAAATGATATCAAATTCCTCCTTAGGAAAACACTTATCTGATATTGGCATTGGAAAATAGTTACAATGAGCTAATTGTTTGATAATAATTATTTTAATGTCTATCGATTGATGTATGTTTGCAATAGAAATGGTTGTGCAAGGAATTTAATGTGTTTTATGAAAATTTTAGTCATCAGATTCCCTTGCATCTTGTTGACTTGTTGATTGGATGCCTGGGGTTAGTCATCATGTGTTGACAGTTAATTCAGTCTCCTAGCGCGTTAAATGTCTTGTGGGTTATTGGTCTAGATATGTTTGTTGCACCATGATTACAGTCACACCTATTGCCTTGTTACGACATGATTCCTGATGAGGGGATCATTGTGTGCCCTGATGGATAGAGGTGAAGGATAACCTGGCCGGAGTTTGTGCTTCCTAATGTGGGCGTTTGTTCATTGTAATGGTTGTTGGTAATTGGTTTTGTAACTCCTTAAGGTATTGGGTTTTGCATGACATAGAGGTTTCTAGTTCTTGGTCGTTGAAGACACTGTGTCAGGTTGTTGATGTTGTCCTTTAGATTGTAGGCATTGTCTTGCTTGTGTCGGGTGGGTAGTCATTTCAATCTGTCTTGATTATCATATGTTTCATCCAATTTCCTGATGTACTAGTGTGTTGAGTCATTGGTGTCTGTTGCTTGATCTGCATGCATTATTTCCATCGTCAAGTTGTGTGGTTTAATTGTTGTCATCGTCGCGTTCCTTCCTAAAATAAAATAAAAATTGCACTTGCTTGTGTCGCTTATAGTCATAACAACGGGTTGTTACATATGGTATCAGAGCGGGTTCAACCCTGAGACTGTGGATCACCATGCTTTCCAATGCAGTAAACCCTTGATTTTTAACCCAGCGCTAATTAAAAACTTTACGTTTCAATGTGGTGATCACGATTAGAGGATGCCGCAGAGGTTCACAGCATGGTGTCATGAAAGGAGGTGTGAAGCCTCCAGAAGTTCCCACACCCTCGGAGTCTAACCCTCAGGGGGAGGAACAAATCCTTCGCTTGGATCCAATTGTTGTAATGGAAGATGATGGTCTAACCAGGTCCTTCCCGAGATTGTGAAAGGCCTTGATTCACGATCTACACTGAGATGAGGGCATGGTGCCTGTACCCCTTAGGGTCCATAACACGCCCAACCAGTACCGTTAGTATTCACAACAAACTCGAGAAAGGTCATTTTGCGAGTTCTTTGGTGCCCCGGACGGTGCAACCACCAAGGCATGGTTGGAGAATATGGCGATATGTTTTTCACTTTGAAACTAAACCTGCAACATGAAGGTCCACATGACGATCTTTCAACTGAAGGGGATAACTCTTTTGCAGTGGAAGACGCTCTTGCTGCATTTGAACATGGAAGTCGAAGACATGTCATGGGAACTGTTCAAGGAATGACTCCGAGAGAGGTATCTATAGGAGGAATTCAATGAGTGTCAACTCAACGAGTTCAACGGCTTGTGACATGGAAGCCATATGGTGCCCGAGTACGAGGACCATTTTATGGAGATTCTTCGATATGCTTCGCACTTGAATACCGAGAAAATTAAGGTCAACAGGTTTTTGTTTGGCCTTAATGTCAGCATTCGTGCAAGGGTTAGGATTCTGATTCCTAAAACCTTGCATGAGGTTGTTTAGAATACCCTCATAGAAGAGGAGGATCTTATCAGTGAGGGTCATGACTCCAATGAGACCGACGAGGCATGTGTCATTTGGTGTGCAGTAGCATCCAACACCATCTAGAATTTCACCTGGATATCATGGCTTCCAAGAGGATCCACTTTCACTACACTTCAACGACCAATGCCTTAGCAGCAAACTCCTTACCATCGCTGACCAGACCCTTAGTATTTTGATAGATCTTGGTGCTACCAAGAGTTTTATTTCTGGTGCAATGCTAAAAAGAAATAAGGTAAAGGTAGTCGAGCAGGGTGAGTTTAGCTTTGTAGAAATGGCTTCGGGAGACAAACAAAAGGTTGGAGGGAAGGTTACGAGCTGTAGCCTTAACTTAGGAAAGTTTGTCACCAGAGCCAACCTGTACGTCATGATCTTAAGATGTTATGGCATCGTGATGAATATGTACTGGTTGGAATTGCATGAGGTGATACTAAAATGTAAGACAAAATGGTTGAGCTTGGTCGATAATGAGGGACAGAGACATGTGATTTTAGTTCGGAATTAGGGAGTATTCCTGAGGTTCATCTCTTCCTTGCAGTTATGGAAGAGCATGCACAAGGGATGGAAGATTTATGTGATCCTTGTGTTAAACTATAAGGGAGTAGCAAAAGGTCTAGAACACCTTCCGGTGGTGAGAGAGTTTTGAACGTATTCTCTGAGGAGTTACCTTGGATGTCACCGGAGAGGGAATTGGATGTTACCAGAGACTAAAAATAGGGGACTGGACCGATATCAAAAATGCATTATCGAATGTCAACCCCAAGGAGTTACAGGAGTTGGGAATGAAACTGAAGGAGTTTTTGGACCTATGATTTATATGTCCAAGTGTGTCACCATGGGGTGCGTGTGTTATTTTCATATGAAAGAAGGATGGGTCGTGGAGAATCTGTATCAAATACCGTCATTTGATCA
Organism: Picea mariana; assembly: GCA_032191745.1. Classification (NCBI taxonomy): domain Eukaryota; kingdom Viridiplantae; phylum Streptophyta; class Pinopsida; order Pinales; family Pinaceae; genus Picea; species Picea mariana. The sequence continues at coordinate 8,411 of JASDQU011507946.1, forward strand.
AAGCAACGATCAAGAGTCAATATATGTTGCCAAGGATTGATGATCTATTGGATCAATTGAAGGGTGCTACAGTTTTTTCAAAGATTGACTTGCAATCAGGGTATTACCAGTTACGGATCAAGGAGGATGATGTCCATAAAACCACCTTTAAGATGAGGTTTGGACATTACAAGTTTATTGTTTTAATTGTTTGGACTGACAAATGCACCAGGGGTATTTATGATTTGATGAACGGGGTGTTCCACAAGTACTTGGACAAGTTCATCCAAGTTTTCGTTGACTATATTTTGATTTACTCTTATATGATGGAGGAGCATGACAATAACTTGCGCTTGGTACTACAGGGTCTATGAGAGAACAATTTGTATGGGAAATTGTCTAAATGCTCGTTTTATCAATCGAAGATTCACTACTTAGGGCATGTCATCTCTAGAGAAGGTATCATCGTGGATCCAATAAAGGTCAAGGCTATTATCGAATGGACTACGCCGATGAATGCCCCCAAAGTGCACAACTTCATGGGTTTAGTGAGATTCTATTGACAGTTTGTCGAGGGTTTTTCGAAGATAGAAAATCTGATTATGGAATTGGAGAAGAAGAACAAGAATTTTGTTGGGACTAAGAAATGTCTGGAATCATTTCGGAGGCTCAAGGAGATGTTGACAACATAACCAATACTAAAGGTCCCTGACATGGACTCAGACTTCTTGGTATGCACTGATGCATCCAAACAAGTCTTATGCAGACTCTTGATGCAAGACAATCGAGTGATCACTTACATATCGAGAAAGTTGAGAAGGCTTGAGTAGAACTATGCGATGCACGATTTGGAGTGTTAGCCATTGTTTATGCCTCGAGAGTTTGGAGGAATTACCTTATTCGATAAAAATTCGAACTAAAAATGAACCACTATTAACTACAACACATCTTTACGCAAGGCGACCTAAACGCTCGATAACGACGTTTGTCAGAATTGCTTAGCGAGTATGATTTTGAGATTACTTACATAAAGGGAAAAGTGAAAAGAGTGGTTGATGCTTTGACTCAGATACCATAGATGTTTTTAGGTTATGCCTCTTCAGAATAATCTATGTGAAAATATTCTAATTTTAGAGTGCGACGATGACTGGTACAAAGAGGTTAAGGATTTTATCAGAGAAACACAATGATGGTACCATTATTTGAAGGATTTACGTTGGACAACGATGGATTATAGAGATTTAAAAGTTGAATTTATGTACCACCCAATGACAAGTTGATGAGCATGATCCTAAATGAGGCTCACTGCACAGTATACATGGCTCATCCTATAGTCATGAAGATGAGGGCATACCTTAACCCCTTACTCTTCTGGAAAGGAATTAAGGCAGATATAGTCAACTACGTCGAAACATGTCTATAATGTCAGCAGATGAATGTTGAACATAGACATCTGGAAGGATTACTACAACCACACAGTATTCATGAATCGAAATGAGAGGGCATTTCGATGGATTTCATTATTGGTTTTCCAATGATGGCAAGGAGACGCGAATCAATTTTTGTGGTAGTCGACACTCTAATGAAGAGTGCCCATTTAATTCCCTTGTGTACGACGTATCAGGCACTTGACATAGCTAGAGTTTTCATTAGCAAGATTGTGAGGCTACATGGCATGCCTAAGAGGTTTATATCCGATCGAGGATCGATGTTTACTAGACGATTTTGGACTAGTTTCCAAGAAGCATTGGAAACCCAAATTAGCTTTAGTACTAAGTAGCACCTGGAGAAAGATGGGCAGACCGAAAGAACAAACCAAATCTTGGAGGACATGATGCACATGTATGTGATGGACCAACATAAGCATTGGGAAGAATTATTTCCATTGGTAGAATTCGCATAACAACAATTATCAAAGCACCATTAAGATGACACCTTTCGAGTTTCTTTACGGGTGACCGTGTTGGACGTCTTTGAGTTGGAATCAGCTTGAGGATAGGGTCCTTGTGGGACCAGAAGTGATCCAAGAAATGGAATATCAAATTAAAAAAATACCATAAAGGATCAAAGAAGCGCAGGATTGGCATAACTGTTATACCAATGCGCACTATGTCGATCATCGTTATGAAGTTGATGGTCGATTCTTCTTGCGGGTGAAACCACATAAAAGTTCGATCAAGTTTGGAAAGGTTGCTAAACTCTCTCCTAGGTTCATGGGATCCTGCAAGATTGTGGAAAATAAAGGTTCATGGCCTATTGAATAGTCTTGCTTGATCCTTGAGGCATATGCACGATGTCTTTCACGTCTCTATTTGAGCCATTATGTTAGTAATCCTACACATGTTTTGACTTGAGTACCTTGCAGGTATCAGATGAGGGTGCACTCGCGGATAAGCCAATCCACATCCTGGACCATTGCATTCGACAGCTACAATGCCGAACAATAGATCTGGTCAAGGTCCAGTGGGACAACTAATATCCGCACTCAACAACCTCGGAGGACACATATGATATGCACCAAAAGTTTCTATTTTGTTGATGGATAGACTTATGATAATATGATACACTTTATTTGACACTTATATACTGTGAAACTTTGTGAAAAAGTTTAAAACAAGAGGGGGTGTATGTAACATCCTACTCTTGCGCGCACTGAGCGAACTTATCCTTGAGGACACTTGCTTGTGGGTGATCCAGATTATTATACTATTGGTCATTTGATTACGACTATGAGACATTATGGATATGATGATATGCTATTTTGTTGTATTTACATAGACAAGTGTTATTGAATGGGTTCTCCTGAGTGTGCAGGACTTTGGACCTCAAGGATGCAGAGGCATTGATGAAACCCCTTAGACTCCAGATCGATTCAGGGAGAGGACTGTTGGGTTGAATATTGTTGATGTGACATATGTACATATGATTATATTTTATGATGATTGATTATTTTGATGACATGATTCGTTGAGGATGTAGGCTGACGATAGCTTGTCGAACAGACTCACATGTGCAGTAGAGGGGTCACGTAGGAAAACCAAAGACTTAAGGGAGAGGTGTGGACAACACCCCTACCATAACCTACTAGCACTCTCATTGTGGCTCGAACTATAGGTTAACGATTACCTAGTTCGAGAAGACCCACGATGTTCTGAGGGAAAACTGTGAAAATTGATCGCAATGATTCTAAGGGGCGTGAGATAAGGTAGGGACCTTATTCCTTAAAGGCCCTTAGTCTCCTACAAGATCATGTGGCAGAGTATTGACTTCGAGGGTTTTTGATGTCTACCAAGCTAGTCAAGAGGCAAGTGGCACCCTTGGAGAACATAGTGCGTCCTGAAGGGCACGTTGCGCAAGGAAAACAGAAAGAGGTGAGTGGCACCCTTGGAACACGTAGTCTATCCTAAAGGGCACGTCGCGAAAGGAAAACAGAAAGAGGCGAGTGACACCCTTGGAGCATGTAGTGCGTCGCGAAGGGAAAGTCGCGCAAGGAAAATAGAAAGAGGTGAGTGGAACCCTTGGAGCACCTAGTGCGTCCTGAAGGGAATGTCGTGTTTTTAAATGGTAAGTGAATAAACCTAGATGGCCTTAAAACAAATGATGTGATAAGTAAGATTTAAAAAAAAAATCCCCTAATAAAAATGTCGCCCAGCCTAGAGAAATTAAAAACCTAGGCCTAATTAGAAATTGAGGTCAAAAAAATAATAATAAAAATAAATAAACTTGTAACAAGAAGGGGGTTAAGAAATTCAAATTAAATTTTAAAATCAAATTATAATGGGGGATTAAATTTTTAAAAAGGGAAATGATTGTTTTAACTACATATGCTAATTTAATTTTTAGTTAAAAAGAAAAAGGGGTAAATGGTTGTTTTTCCACACTTTCTAAAATGATTTTTAGTTAAAAAGGGTAAAGAGGGAAACTTAAAAGAAATAGGAAACTAAAGGAAAAAGGGGAAACATACAGAAAAAGTTGAATGTCTAACTTAGTAAGGAATCTTTCCTTGGGAACTTGCTATTTTTGAACTCAATTAGGAACTAAGGCGTAAGTCATTTAAGAAGTGTAAGGGAATTTTGGGACTCCTAGGAGCATTTTTACGAATGCTTTTAGGTGGGTGAGGGAAATAGGAATAATTAATTAATTAATAAAATTGAATTTATGGTGAAACTAGGTGATGGGTGACATGTGTATGGGGGAGGTTTTTCCTAATTAATTGAATGAAAAGAGGATTTAATGAAAATTTGGGAAACCAATTACTTGAAAAACTCTATAAAAGGGATCGAGGAGGAGGAGTATGGATCTCATCTTTATGCGTAATGTTACGCTACTGAATTTTTCTCTTCACTCAACTTATCTTGTGGGAGTTGGGATACCCAGCTTAGGTAACAAGTGGTAGCTCGACCTTGCTAGGCAAGAATGGTGCTAGTTGTTCTCTAGTATTGTGTATGTGCCCCCTTTGCATATCGGGGGGCTCATGGGGAAGAAGAGTAACCCTAGCATTGGCTGGGAGGTACCGGTGAGGTCACATCGGCCGGTAAGAGGGAGATGGAAAGAGCGTGCACGGGACAAAAACTACAGAGCATTTGCGTTTGGCTAAGGTACATCGGTTTAAGTTGTTACTTGCAATGAAATTTAAATTACACATGTTATTTCTCTATCGGGGTTTATTTATTATTATGAAGAGATTGTGTTTTATATTTTGTCATTTATCCCTTTAATCATCAGTACGCGCCTGAGTAGTCTACCAATAGCCGAATCGAAGTTCATCACTTCGGTGTTTAAATACCTATAGATTCAAATGCGATGCTTTTCTATGCATGGATGATGAGTGAAGGATAATTTTTTCCTAGCTGTCTATCCCTTACTTATCTCTGCATCTAATTGGTTCCTTGTTGAATGTTTAGTCCTTGCGCCTTCTTGTGACTGAGTATCTCTGCATTTTCTTGTTTGATCATCTCTACATTGCTTGGGAATGATTACCTCTACTTTTCCTTGAAATGGTAAACTCTGTGTTTCTGAAAGATAAATCCATGTAGTTTTATTGTTAAATCCCTTTGTTTTTATTAATTAATCTCTGCATTTAAATGATGTATGTGTCAATTTATCTCTGCATTCAACTTTATCCTTGCACTTAAATAATTTCAGAAGTAAACTCTGTGAATTCAAGTTGTAAACAATGATCTATTTTACTTCTACATTTTGAATTGCAAATGCAATAGCATTTATGTATAGATAGAGAATTGAATTACCATTTATTATTGTCAACGATTTACAACTATTATAGACAATGAATTACCGTTTATTTTGACAGTGATTTAGCATTATTAGTTTTATATAGAATATATGGATAGTGATGTATATCAATCTGCTTAGACAGTGAATCTTTGTTTTATAGCACTTCCAAAAACAGATTGGAAACAATAATACGATAGCATAAATGGATAGCGAATTTATCTACAACAATTTCACACACCACGATTTCACATCCCCTTTTAGCGTTTTGCCTAGCTTACCCACCACTATTTTCGTGGCACACTACATAGCTCACCCTACGCATTCGAGGCACTTGGCACAACACTTCACACCAGAAATTTGTGACACCTTGCACATATTTTTCACCAAGAATTCTGACCACTTTACCTCTACGATTTCATACTTAGTTATGACAACACCATCGATTATTATTTCCTCCGCGATTCCATCTATATTTATGCCAGAAATACACGCCATTTACTCTATGATTTTAATATATATTAACTGATAATTTACCCATATCATATTGTGACAGTGTTACCGAATTTATGATTTCTTTTTCATATATCACATAATTTATGAATCTATGAATTTACCAGATTTATGAATTTAATATACCTGTGATTTTTGTGACAACGACATCTCATCCATTGTTCCTATTAAACAATGATATCCATTTTGCACATTGATATGTTTGCTGGCATTGTATATCACAACGTAATTTATTGTGTATCAGAAAAAAAAAAATTTCTCTAACAAATCTCTCACAACATATTTTTTTTTATATATGTAACATCAATGCTTTTAAATGTGAAATTTAGATCACATATTTATATGTACTCTCAACGTTTTCTACATACGAAGGTTAGACAATGTTTTTATATGCATATAGACCAATATACAGTTAGACGGTGTTTAATTATTATTTCCATCAATAGTAATATATAGTTAGACAGTGTTTTATATGTTGACACCAATAGCAATATACAGTTTGACGGCGTTTAATTATTGTTTCCATCAATAGTAATATACAGTTAGACAATGTTTTATATCTTGACACCAATAGCAATATACAATTAGACAACGTTTGATATATAATGTCATAGTAATGGACAGTAATATGATTATGGGACAACGACATCATTCTTAATAGTTCTTTTAAATATGGGTGGTTGGTGTTCTGTGATTGTCGATACGGGGATACAATAAATGACAACTCAGCCAAGAAATTTGGAAATAAGATGGATATATGTGAGCACCTTATCGATGAATTAATAAAAGTGATGTTAATGTAATAGGTAAGAGCGAGCATTATCTACTTTTCAGAAATTCCATTAATGGGGCAGGTCAGATAAATGGTTATACTTTGAAGAATTGGGATGGTTAATATATAGTATCTGGAATCATTATATTCAAACTTAGGTTTCTACCTCTATTTATCATAGTCGGACTTTGAAGAATTGAGATGGTTAGTTTAGACTATTTGGAATCATTCTATACAAACTATTTTAGGGTTATACCTTTATTCATCATGATCTATCATAACTTGTTTTTGAATGGATCATTATCATACACAATTACGTTAGAGACAATAGTAAACAACCCATATATATATATATATCATGATTGAACAGTAGGACTTGTGAAGAAAAATAACGAGTAAAAGGTGGATCAAAAAAATTACGGAGAATCAAAAACCATAAAAGTAGAAGTAAAATCATGAAATTTTTATAGGTAGTCGATTTAATCTAATTGATTTTTAAATAAAGAGGATAGGATTGATGAGTTATCAATCTATATTCAGTAGCAAGGTAATACATACTTTATAATAACTATTAATTAATATTTAATAACATAGTAATAACTAATATAAAGATTAAGATATTGATTAATATTTACTAACATAGTAATAACTAATATAAAGATTGAGATATTCATTTTTGAATTTAAAACCATTTAAATTCAAATTTACTAGATGTGCAATGTTTCATCATTTTATTATCTAAAAGACATGATCAATAATCTATATAGTTAGAAAACAAGTAATTAGACAAGGACATAATTAATAGGTAGCAATTTTATTATTTGTTACAGGTTAAAGGATAGTAAATTCCTCCTTAGGAAAACACTTATCTGATATTGGAATTGGAAAATAGTTACAATGACCTAATTGTTTGATAATAATTATTTTAATGTGTAACGATTGATGTATGTTTGTAATATAAATGGTTGCAGAAGGAATTTAATGTGTTGTATGAATGTTTTAGTCGTAATATTCCCTTCTTTCTTGTTGACTTGTCAATTGGATGCCTGGGGTTAGTCATCATGTGTTGAGAGTTAATTTGATCTCCTAGCGTGTTGAATTTTTTGTGGGTTATTTGTCTAGATATGTTGGTTGCACCATGGTTATGGTCATGCCTATCACCTTCTGACGACATGATTCCTGATGAGGGGATCATTGCATTCTCTGATGGATAGAGGAGAAGGATAACTGGGTCGGAGTTTGTGGTTCCTGATGTGGGCGTTTGTTCATTGTAATGGTTGTTGGTAATTGGTTTTGTAATGTCTTAAGGCATTGGGTTTTGCATGACGTAGAGGTTTCTAGTTCCTGGTCGTCGAAGCCACTGTGTCGAGTTGTTGATGTTGTCCTTTATCTTGTAGGCATTGTCTTGATTGTGTCAGGTAGGTAGTTGTTTCCATCTGTCTTGATTATCACATGTTACATCAAATTGCCTAATGTGGTAGTGTGCTAAGTTGTTGTTGTTTGTTTCTTGATATGTGTTCATTGTGTTCATCATCAATTTGTGTGGTTTAATTGTTGTCGTCGCTTCCTTCCTGCCTAACGCAAAAAAAAAAAAATCACTTGCTTGCATCGCTTGTATTCATAATGACGAGTTCTTACACTTTAACTTCCTAGTACAATTTTTCATCAATCTGTAATGCCAAAATATTTTCTCAAAGATTTGTCTTTAGGGGAATTACTGAAAAAGTGTGTGGTCTCTAATTCAATGAATCATCTACTCTGTTAGTCATTCCTTTAATGTACGTGATATCAAAATCATACTCACTTAAAATTTCTTACCAACGTCTTTGTTGCGCGTTCAGCTCACTCTAAGTAAAAATGTGTTACAATCCACAATGATCGATTTTCAAATCGAATTTTCATCCAATAAGGTAATGCCTCCAAAATCACAAGGCATAAACAATCGCTAGTAATTCCAAATCATCGGTTGAGTAATTCTCTTCATTCCTTCTTAGTTCCCTTGAAATATACACAATAAATCAACCTTCTTACATTAATACTCCACCCATCCCTTCCTTGGATGTGTGAGTGCATATCAAGAATTCCTTGTCCATATCTAGAACTTTCAATATTGGTGTTTTTGTCAGTAATTCTTTAATTTTCTGAAATGATTTAGTGCATTTCTCTATCCATACAAATTTATTATTCTTCATTTGCAATTATGTAATTGGACTTGCTATTTTCGAAAAACCTTTGACGAAGTGTCAATAATAACCTGCTAATCCCATAAAACTATGTACTTCTTACACATTCATCAATGTTGGCCATTCCATAATATCCTATACCTTCATTGCATCCACAATGATACCTTATCCCAAAATAATGTGCCCCAAATAGTGAATCTTTGTCTGATAAAAATAGCATTTCGACAACTTTCCGTACAACTTGTTTTCCCTCAAGCACTGTCAAACTAATCTCAAATGTTCATCATTCTCCTCTTTTGTACGACAATAAATTAATATATTGTCAATGAATACCTATACTAAATTTTCTAATTAGTATTCGAATACCCCATTGACTAAGCTCATGAATACACCAGGGGCATTTGCCAATACAAATGGTAATACATTAAATTTTTAATGTTCAAATCTTGTCTTAAATGTTGTTTGAGGAATGTCTTCCTCCTTGATCTACAATGATGATATCCCGACCTCAAATCAATCTTTGAAAACACTATTTCTCCCTTCATCTAATCAAATAATTCATCAATCCTTGGTAACGGGTATTGATTCTTGATCTTCCTTGTTTAATTGATGATAGTCAATGCAAAGCCTCCACGATTCATTCTTCTTTCTTACAAAAATTACTGGTGCACCCCATGGTGATACACTCAGACGTATAATACCCAAATATAATAACTCCTTCAATTGTATTTTTAACTCTTGCAATTTAGGTGTCGACATCCAATATGGCGTTCTTGCAATTGGTTCTGTTCCAGGTTTTAAATCTAAAATAAATTCCAATTCTCTTTTTGGTAGTAAACCCAGTAGTTCCTAAGGAAAAACATTAGTAAATTTCGACACTATCGGAAAGTATTCCAATCCTTCCATGTCCCTTTTTTTGTTAAGGGATAAAATGGCATCATCTTACATCCTTTGCACACATGTTTTTTCAATTGTAGGGAAGTAATAAATCTTAACGATACTCCTTGGTTTCTTCCCACACTTACTCTATTCTATCCCAAATCATCAATTAAGCTTAATATTTGTGTCTTACAGTTAAGTATCACATCATACGATTCTAACCAATCCATTACAATCACAATATCATAGGATCCCAATACGGTGACAAAAACTTTTACACTTATGACAAATTCACCTAAATCGATAATACGATCTTTAACCTTTCCTCCAACATTTTGCATGGCTCCAGATGCCATTTCTACATATCTAAATTCATCTTGTTACACTTCCTTCACCTTAATTATTCTATCAAAATACTTAACTGTTGATTTGTTATCATACTTGAAGTCTCCAACACTGTATATTGGAGCTCGGCCTAGAAGTTATTCATTGTTGTATGAAATCCTATGGGCATTGCCCTGACCTCCTACTGTCATTTGTCTTGCTAATCAATAAGTTCTATCCTTTTCAATAGGGAAATTTCTCTCATAGTGGGGTTCTCCACAAGTCCAACATCCATTCTTAAGGTTGGTGCTCCTAGTTCTAGAGGAAGAATCTATTGATCTAGGGTTCTGAGGCTCCGATCTATTCTATGGAATAGATCTATATTGTTGTTGCTCATGAGGACGATGTGGATTCTGCTACAATGGTGCTCTATACAGAGTACTCTTATTGGTATCACGTCTACGTGGTGTAGAAAATACAGGTCCTCTGTGTATCACGGTGCCAAAAAGTATATCTAATGGGTGTCTGTTGTTGTGAAGCTCTAGGTGGAGTCTATCCTGTCTGTCTAGAATAATTCCTACTCATACCTCCACTGTTCAAATGTTCTTCAAAAATAAAATGTTTGTGTACTACATCATGCAAAGTATGAAGCATCAAAATCCTCACCTTACCATGAATGTTGTAGTTGAGACCAAACACAAACTTATTCACCTTTAACTTTTGAATGTTTAGATGCAAAGAATATATAATTAACTCCATAAACATAGCCTCATATTCAAATACTATATGACTGCCCTGTCATAAAGCGCTGAACTCATTAGGTTGGCGCTCAATGAACTCATCATACAGGTATCTCTCTCGAAATTGCTCCTCCAACAATTCCCAAGACATGTCTTCAACGACCATATTCAATTGTGGAAAGACTGTCTTCAACCAACGAATCACACTTCCTTTTAACTGAAAGACCACCATGCAAACCTTCATGTTCAAGGTATAATCACACGATGAAAAACACATTGCCATATTATCCAAACAAGCATCGGTGACTAAAGCATCTGTGGAACCCCAGAACTTGAGAAATTTTACCTTCTTGATTTTTCTGTGAACACTACCACCAACTATAGGAGGGTGTTGCGAAACCTCATTGGGTACAAAATCCCTTCCCTCATCACGATCAAGGTGATTTATTAGCGTCTCTAACATGCTATGAAAATACCTCATCATACCCATGCCATCAGCCACTGCAACTTGCTCTTGCTTAGTAGTTTGTTCTTCTCCCTGTGGAGCAGATACCTCGGGTGTCGATGTACTTGGAGGAAGCATACCTATTCCTCCCTCACCCCGACGTCTACTCATCCTCCATCCTCTAACCATTATACCTTCCATGAAACAAGTTCAAATTATATTAGTGGTACTTCTTCAATTAAATATAAGCATTCAAAGTCGTAAGGGTGGAACCCACTAGGATACCATATGAGACAACCCCTCCGGTAAATGAACACTTGAAACATCAATGAGTGTCTATATATTTATATGAAACAACCCTTCTAGTAAATGAACAATTAAAACATCAATGAGTATATA
>JASDQU011507946.1:22816-34448 GCA_032191745.1 Picea mariana
TTCGAGACATATATTCCTTTTCTTCTTTTGTACTAGGACATAAACTTGAAGAAAGATTAAAATGGGAAGCCAAAGGAATTGAAACTTGTTTCACATCGTTCATACCAAATCTCAAAAGTATCTTCTCAACATACATTTGTTGTGAACACCAAAGCTTACCATTTCTCCTGTCTTTGAATATCTCCATGCCCAAAATCTGCCTTGCTGCTCTTAGATCTTTCATATCAAACGTCCTAGCCATCTGAGCCTTAAACCTGTTGATTTCAGTTATGCTTTTGTTTGCTAAAATCATATCATCAACATACAATACTAAGATAATGAATATGCCATTATTAAATTTCTTAAAGTAGACACAATGATCATGCTCACTCCTTGTATAATTCTGGCTCACCATGAAAGAGTCAAATTTCTTGTACCATTGTCTGGGCGACTACCTCAGACCATACAATGATTTCTTGAGCCTGTAAACAAATTTCTTTTTGTGATTTTGAACGAACCCTTCTAGTTGTTCCATGTAAATTTCTTCATCCAAATCTCCATGTAAGAAAGCATTTTTAACATCTAGTTACTCCAACTCCAAATCAAGCAATGCAACTAATGCTAACACAATTCGAATTGAAACAATCTTTACAACTGGTGAAAAAATATCATGAAAGTCAATACCTTCTTTCTGAGAATACCCTTTTGCAACCAGCCTTGCCTTGTACCTTTCCACCTTATCATCAACACCCTTATTTAGCTTGTAGACCCACTTGCATCCTACAGTTTTCCTGTCTCTTGGAAGCTCTACAAGGTCCCATGTAGCATTCCTCTCTAATGCTTTCATTTCATCCTTCATCGCTTCTTTCCATTTATCACTATTTGAACCCTTCACAGCTTTCTGATAGCACAAAGGTTCATCATCATTAGTACTTAACGAAACTAAAGAAATGAAATCATCATACCTTCTTGGAGGAACTCTGAACCGTGTAGACCTCCTTAGGGAAGTTTGTGGTTCATCCACAATTTGTTGAATGTCATCATCATCCACATTTTCTTCTACAGGAACTTCTTCATGAACATCTTCAAAAACTTGTTCATGTTTACTTTGATTTGTATTTGAACTGGTTTCAAACTGAATCTATTGATACTTAGGTACTTCTTGTTGTTTCATTTGAACATCTACATTTGATTTAATGAGAGATGATTCATCAAATATTACATCGTTGTTAATGGTGATCTTGTGGGCAGTAGGATCCCACAACCTGTACCCCTTAATACCATCACCATATCCAACAAAGATAAACCTTTTTTTATTTTGGATCTAATTTAGAATGTTGATGTTTCAGAATTAGAGCATAGGCATCACAACCAAAAACTTTAATATTAGAATAATTACAAGGGTGACCTGTCCATACCTCCTCAGGAATTTTGCATTCTATTTTTGTTGATGGTGATCGATTCACCAGATAACCAGCTGTAGTTACTTCTTCTGCCCATAGTTCCTCCTGCAAATTTGCATTACTAAGCATACTCCTTGCTCTCTCTAGAAGAGTCATGTTCATGTGTTCAACAACTCCATTTTGCTGAGGAGTATAGGCGATGGTTTTATGCCTATCGATCCAAAATTCCTTGCAATAATTCTCAAACTCCATTGACGTAAACTCACCACCATTATCTATTCTTAAACATTTAATGGATCTACCAGTGCTCTTTTCCACTAAAGATCTAAACTGCTTGAAAACTATAAATACATCAACCTTAGTCTTTAACATATAGATCCACACCTTCCTAGAGAAATCATCTATAAAAGTTACAAAATATGACGATCCTCCATAAGAAATAGTAGGGGATGGTCCCCAAACATCAGAATGGGTATATTCTAGGATTTCTTCACTGGTGTGTCTTCCAGTTTTAAATCTCTGCCTATTCCATTTTCCATAAACACAATGCTTGCAGAAATCTAACTTTAAATACTTTAGGCTAGGAAGTAACTTGCGATCAGTTAATACCTTTAATGCTTGTTCGCTCATATGACCCAACCGTTGATGCCACAGTCGAACAAAATCACTATCATTCTCAGATACCATTGTCGCATGATCGGATTCAGTCCTCCCTTCTAACAGAAACAGGTTACCAATGTTCTTTGCTTTCATAACTAGTAGAATTCCTTTGTAGACCTTCATAACTCCACCTTGAACAATAGTCTTATAACCTCCTTTGTATGAGACTCCCAAAGAGATTAGGTTCTTCCTAAGATCAGGTACATGTCTTACATCAGTTAGTATATTAACAGTTCCATCAAACATTTTAATTCAGATGCTACCAATTCCCACAACTTTAGATGAAATATCATTACCCATGTAAACTACTCCATCATCTATAGACTGGTAAGTAATAAACCAGTGTCTATGAAGACACATGTGGTTTGAAGCACCAGAATCTAATAGCCATTGTTGATCATGACGTGAACCAATACTAATTGATAAAACTTCATCAACTATACCTGAACCTATTGTTGAACCTATTTCGTTTGCATTTGCTTCCTTCATCTCTTTTGGAGGGTCTTCTTTGGAGGCTTGTTGTCGCTTCCAATAGTGCTTCTTCAGGTGTCTAGATTTCCCACAAAACCAACACTTGAGCTTGCTCTTTCTACCCTAAAACTTTGACTGAGAGAAATCCCTCTTAACCTATCCTCTTTCTTTTGGTCTTCCTCTGACCACCAATGCCTCAGATGTAGACGTTTCTAGATTGGATTTCTTCCTTGTTTCCTCAGACAGTAAAGCTCCAACAGTATCATCAAACTCAATAGTTTCTGCTGAACTAAAACTAATAGAGATAACAAAATGATCCCATGACGCAGACAAAGAACACAATAATGTAATTGCCTCATCTTCGAATTCAAATTTCACTCCCATGATATCCAACTGGACTAGAAGAGTATATTGAAAGTATTTAGATGATCAACAATTTTCATACCTTCCTTCATGCGCAAATTGTACAGTTGTCTTTTCATAAAGATCCTGTTTGTCAAGGATTTCGTCATGTATAGGCTTTCCAGCTTTGACCACAAACCATCTATTGTCTTCTCTGTAACAATGTTGAACAATACATCGTCGTCCAAACATAGGCGTATGGCACTCAGTGCTCTCGCATCCATCTCATCCCAGTCTTCGTTTGTTATGGACGTGGGTTGTTTTTCTTTTCCCAAAAGTGCGTTCACCACACCTTATTACAGGAGAAAATCATGCATCTTAACCTTCCATATCTCGAAATTGTTCTTTCCATTCGACTTTCCAATTTCAAACTTATCACTCTGCATCTTTTTCATTAGAGGAAACATAAAAAACAAACACCACTGTTTGTAATATCCAAGGACCTTTCAAAAAAATATGTGAAGAAATAATCTTGTGCAGTTTTAAAAAATTACATACATTCACCTTTTATTAAAAAAAAATTAATAAAAAATTCACTCCACCTTATTCCTCCACCCTTCAACATCCTCCACCTTTACATATCATATTTTAATTCTAAAATATAACGAAAGATTTAACACTTCCAAATATAAATCCAAATATAAAAGTATACATTTAACATCCTCCAATCTTTATGTAAAAGTATATATTTAATTTTTGAAATTCATACAAATATTTTGATAAAGGGGGTTAGTGCTCCTTTGGAGTAAATAGACATGTGATAAACAAAAAAAGAACGGAGCATAAGTCCACTACCACGGTCGGCACTCCCTTTGGTAGGTAAGGTGAGCGTTGTCTCCCTCTTGGCGCTCCCTCTAAAATCCCAGCCTATTTTTTATCAGCGCTCCCCTAGACCTGTTGTCCAACGTCGACGCTCCCTTCACAATGGTAGCCAAGAGTCGATACCAAAAAACAACGCCCCCTTCTTGTGGGAGCCTCTTCCAACACAAAGCAACCCTCCAACACAGTGATTTCAACACGATCTCTTCCAGCGAGCGGCCTCTTCTAGTCTGCGGCCTCCTCAGCTCCGATACCACTTGTTATAATTTGCAAATGTGGAAACAAAAATTAACATAATACAATCAATAAGAATGCAAACAAGAAAAACAACAATTTACATGGTTCACCCAAATGCTGGGCTACATCCACCAAGCATAGGTATCGGTTGTCTTATTATTCAGATCATGGAGATTACAACAACTCACTCACACCTTTCACCACTCCATATTTGCCTCTACGGGCTTACATAATTTATATACAATTACATGGAAGACTGATTATAGGATGCATTCACAACAAATTCTAACTTGGGCTGAATAGTTACAACCAACGCTGAATTTTTGGATCTGAAATCCTAATCATGGGAAATTTGTTGTCACCGTTTCGAACAGGTAGTCATTCATGAAAATCAAGAGAATACAAAATCATTGCTTAAAGGTTGAAATAGGGAGTTGGGGTCACATCTCCAACTATGGTTATTGTCGAAGAAATACACAAAAAGGGTCGATTACTGGTAAGTCGTTCAAAGGAAAATCGAAGTGGGAAGTCTATTTCAATTTTAGATTAGTGTAAGCAATTTACATGACCAACAAGGGCAAACCTCAACATCACAAGGGACCTTGGACTCACCTATGAAGAAAAATCTCATGGCACCAAATAGAGATTTATTGGGGAAGGATACATCTCCAGTGTTGGTTGGCATGCCTTTCTGTTAGCTCTAAACCACTACTACTTAAGTTGAGTGGGGAGCCCCAACTATCATTCACTACAGGCAGACCACGATTTTCCAAGGATTACGAGTACATACGAAAGCACTACAGGTAATGGATTATGAGCATTTAGTTAAAATTTTCACAGACAAAAAATTAAATAAGGCACTTGAAAAAGTCGCATTCCACTCATTATTTTTTGACTAGGTGAGGATGTTTTGGATCTGTCGACCTAATCAATCGAGGTTAAAATTTTAAGATCTAGTTCTCGTCATCCACAGTGTTTTCTACGACTTATGTTAGGTGACAAGGGTTTCTAATCCAATAGGATATTCATTGTTTAAATGAAAGCTACAAATCCCTAAGAAACTTGATGTTCATTGTTTGTAATTAATGCTATAAATATTTATGAAATTGGTATTGCATGCAGGATTCACGTCTCTTCTATTTTAATTAGTAATATGACCATCATTAATATACTGAGAGAATTTTCAAGAGCCTGCATTCCTCTTAAAAATTTGTCCACGGATGATTCTTTTTGTGTTCGTATACTCACAAACAAGTGAAATTCCACACATGGGAAGGAAATTGCAATTACACAAGGCTATAAAGGAAACTATTGACGTACAAGAAAAATTAAAGAACCATGAACAAAAATAACAAGAATAATCAGAAGTAATCTAATATATTTTCTTTCAATGATTCTCTAGGGTAATATCCCTTTGCAAAAACAACATTTGTAAGCATGAAGAAGAATTTTGGATACGATAGTTACAATAGCCTGAAATATAATTGTTATTCATAGAAAAAACTATTTATTACAATCCTTTCCAAACTTATTGATCCAGAATTGGATCCAGAAGTCACATAGGGCTCAGGAAGGCCTAAAAATCAAAGTGCTCAGAATCTTGAAAAAAAAAACATGTGCATAGGCCTCATCGATATGAACCCAACGCAACTTGAATGGGATCAAACAGATGTCATATGCTCCAAATATCGCGATCTATTCATTTGGCCAAACAAAAAAAAAATGATGATTGTACAGTCCATATAGTGCAACGTGGAAGTTGATTGTACGACCATACAGTTGACAAGGCAGGCACAGTTACCACTGAAGTGGCAGTGTCTAGATGTTACATGTGGCATCTTACCATATAGTGACTCAACATATGGATGGACACATGGCAGGGTGACTGGGCATACAGGCTGTGGACATGGATAGATAGGTCGGCCAAATAGGGAGTGACACGTGTCGTCAATGCAAGGGTGACACATGGCATGTCCATACGGTGCTTACGTGGCATGTGACGTGGTAGATGTGGAAAGTTGGATGAGTCAAGTGATGACATGTGGCATCGACTAGAGTGAGTGGTGAGGTGCCATGTGGCCCAGACATGGGATGCCACATGGCACCGAGGTATTGGTTGTTGGTTTTGGTAAAATTTGTGGAGCGCATGAGGTTTGAACCTGCGACCTCAGGCATGGGAGAACGAATTGGCAGGGTTGGGCGCACCATCCCACTCGCAATGTGTTTCTGAAACCCTAAGTTCAAACTATGTATTTAAGTTTGTATGGTGTATGCATTGGCGGAGGTTCGGGCTAGGGCTAGACCCCAGCCCCCAACGGATCCATGCGACCATGCCACCGTGACCCTATTTATTTCTTTGTATGTGCCCAGGTTTTGTTCCAGTACTTTGGTGTTTTATGATTTGTTCCAGTACTTTGGTGTTTTATCACTTTGGTGTTTTATGATTTGTTTTTATTCTTTATTTATTTTATATCTATATATGTATATATGTCTGTCATATTTCATTCATAATTCTTCCTCTTTCATCTAGCTTCCTAAATGGTTAATTAACACATGCTTAATAACTCAACCATTGTCGTATAAAAGACATTTTCAGATCAAGTGGTATCAGAGCTAGTTGTCGTTTGGATTTGAGTTTGCATGTTAACCAGGTAAAAGATACATCGTGGTGAAGGTGATATTTTTGAAGATAATCCATTGACTGGATTGATAAAGAGAACTTCTCAAAGCAAGAAGATGGCATCAGAAGAGGGACTTTCTCAAGATGAGAAAGAGTTTCGAAAAACTTTCTTTCTTATGTCGTAGATAATGAAGGTTTTGTATAATGATTACTTGGAACGAAAGAGACCATTTCTTGGTGAATATTCAATGGTCACAAGTGAAGAAGGAGAGGATCCTCCTCAAATTCCTCCTTCACCTCCATTTTCACCTCCTTCTTCTCCTTCTTCAAGTTCAAGTTGTAAATCCAATGCAAAGAAACATGTCCGTAAACATAAGAATGAAATGCCTTTACTAAAACTTGATGTTAAATTCGAATTGCCCATGTATGATGGTGAATTTAATGCAGAGAGACTTGAAAATTGGGCAACACAGATGGAGGTTTATTGCAGTGTGTAACAAATCAAGGACTAGGCAACTCAGATCAAGTTGTCATCACTTAGACTTGCAGGCACAACACTCATCTAGTGGAAAAGCAAGTTGCAAAATGGAACACAACAAGTGGGTAATGTATTTCCATCATGGGAAAGTTTTACTTCTTCACTTAGAAAAAAATTATATCCTTTGGGTTATAAAGAGAAAGAATTAATTGGATGGAAATCTTTAAAACTAAGAAAAGTACAAACAGTGCAAGAATACACCGATGTATTTCATAAAATGGCATTGATGTTAGATATTCCTTTACATACCCAAGAAACTCTTATGAAGTATATAGGAGGTTTACCTGCACATATTCGAAATACTATACTCATGTTTGGACCAACTAACCTTGATGAGGTTTTTGTTCAAGCGACATACATTGAAGTAGGGAAAACATGGGTTGGTGTATCAGCAGAATCATCTTCAAGGAAAGAGGACAAAAGGAAGTAGAATGGAAAGAAGGCAAATTCGGTGGAAATAAAGGAAGATAATCCCTCTTGCAAGCATTGCAAGAAAGAGGGGCATGATGAGGACCTTTGCTGGCAATTTCATCTCAAGAAGAGACTGAAGTGGTTCAAGGAAAAGAAAGGGAGGCAAACATTTGCAGCAGCAACACGACCCACAGAGTTGGGATCAGACTTAGGCGATTAATCTAAAGTCTCATTGGTTGGTATGGAAGGTAAAATTAGTGAAGGATTTGATTGTAGAAGTAACATGTTTCACATAAGGGTCATCATGAGGCACACTAAGGTAGACACATTGATAGATAGTGGATCTCAATCTAACTTAATTTCAGAGGGATTGGTTAAGCAATTGGGATTAAAAACACAGATGCATCATAAGGCTTACACACTTAAATGGATAAGAAACAATCATCAAATGCACATAACCAAGTAGTTCACATTAACATGTGATGTGGTGACACTAAGTGAATGTGGAATGGTCTTAGGTAGTCCATACTTGTATAATCGTAAAGAAATCTTCTACAGGGAAAAAAATCAATATCATTTAACCAAAGCAGGTCAAGAATATGTGGTTCATGCTCATCATTTAAAGGAAGATAAAACTCTTCAAACTATGGAACAATTAAGAAATGTGGCTCAAGAAAGAAACACACCTATAATTTTTTCAAGTCAAGTAATCGATCTTAAGCAAGAACAGGAGATTATTGTGGAATGGAAAATCAATCACAGTTTGCTTCAAGATAAGCTAATGTCGTGCAAATATTACAAACATAACAGTTCATTTGCAATCATATTTTTGATGCTATCATGAGTAATTTTTTCAACATGGATGATAGTGGCTTCAGTAAGATGTGACTGGGTACAAATGGCTAAAAATATGTTATCAATTATCATGATTGTGTTATAGCTCATCTTGATGAGACAAGTGCAGAGGACAGATTTCAAAGACAGAGAACAACTCTGGTGGCCTATCTTGAGCTTGATGAATGGTCAGTAACCTTTTGGGTACCAAAAGGTCCTTTAGTGGGGATTTGTGATCCAAAATTCGATCAAGAAGCCATATAGGGCTCAGGAAGGCCTAAACATAAAAGTGCTCATAATTTCTTAAAAATGGACGCGTGCGTAGGCCTCATTGATAAAAACCCAACTCAACTTGAATGAGCTCAAATGAACATCATATGCTCCAGATATCACGATCTGTTCATTTGGCCAAACAGGCAAAAAAATGGTGATTATATAGTCCTTACAATGCCACATGGAATTTGACTGTACAGACCGTACGACCATACAACTGGTGTGACAAGAAAAATCGGTGCTAATGTGGCATCATCTGGAGGTGACACATGGCAGCTGACCGTATAGTGTCAGGACATACGGACGGACACATGGCAGGGTGACTTCGAGTACAGATGGACACATGGCAAGGTGACTAGGCATACGAACTGCTGATGTGGACAGATAGGAGGTACAATCAGGGAGAGACACATGTCACCACTGCAAGGGTGACACGTGGCACATTCATACGACGATTACATGGCATGTGACATGGAAGATGTGGACAGTTTGATGAGTCAAGTGCTGACACATGGCATCAAATAGAGCGAGTGGTGAGGTGCCATGTGGCCCAAACATGGGCTTTATTATGGCACCCAGATATTAGTTGTTGGTTTTGGTAAAATTTTTGGAGTGCATGAGGTTTGAACCCGCGACCTCGGGCATGGGAAAACAACTTAGCAGGGTCAGGTGGACCAGCTTGCCCACAATGTGTTTGTTAACCCCTAAGCTCAAACTATGTATTTAAGTTTGTAGGGTGTATGCGTTGGTGGAGGTTATGGTAGGGGCTAGGCCCCATCCCCCGGAGGATCCATGTGACCATGCCATCGTGACCCTGTCTATTTCTTTGTATGCGCACAGGTTTTGTTTCAACACTCAGTGCCCAATCGTATCTATTGGCACAATGATCCACAAGACCAGTCACATGTGTTCCGACCCTTATGTGCTGGCGTGCGTGGTTAAACAGTTTGGGACTAGCCCCGATCCTATGGGGATTTCCATGTGAGCCAATGTTTCTACTTTGGTAGCTGGCGCATTTATATGGGTTAGTACCCGGTCAGTTGGGATAGCCCACTGACCATGGTGCTTAATGATGGGATTTTCCATTAGGGGCTACAAGTAACCATTAGTGTGTGGAGCTCTGGGCTTGGGGCACATGGCATTCAAACGACCGAGAGCCAACAGGTGATGGGCTAGCGCACCACCAGCTTAGCCCAAGGCCACGTGCAGGTACCCCATATGACAAGGGGATGATAAATAGGGGGGATACACCCTCAATATGTCCAGAAGTGGGTTTTCAACTTTGGAATATGGTTTTTAATTGATTTATTCAACTTTTTAAAATAGTTTTGGGCAATATTGGGGAATATTGGGCCCTTTTTGAGGATAGATCTTGGGGGGAAGTTGGGAGATAGTTAGCAACTTCAGATTTATATAAATCATGGCTTCTTGAAGCCAAGGAGGACATCCATAGTAGATTTATGCTGAATATTTTCCAAGCCAAAACCATTTTTATGCAGGGAAGTCGTTGAGGAAATCACCTTTGTGGGCCATTTATGGGTGCTCCGGTCATCAGATTTCAGTGAAGTTAATTTTTTTAGGTTCTAGAGATCTGGTAGAACAAGACCAGATCAGTTTGTAACCTTTTTGGAACTGTTATGATATCATTTAAATATTTTTACAGAAATAAGAAAGCCTCACCCACTGAGACAAAGGCCCGGAGACATAGAAGAGATTGTCGAACTCTGTTATTACTTTGTTGTTTTATGGTTTGATGTTCTTCTTTCTTTATTTCAGATGTGTATATGTATATATGGTTGTCATGTTTCATTCATAATTCTTCCTCTTTCATCTAACTTCCTAAGTGGTTAGTTAACACATGCTTAATAACTCAACCATTGTCATATAAAATATCTTTTCGGATCACATATGTAGTATCCAAATTAACATTCTCTTTCTCATATAAATAACTAAAACAATAAAATATTGTAACTAGAAGAGGATGTTCTTTAAGGTAATCTTCAATTTAGAAGCTTGTGCTTGTCCCTTGTTTTCTTCCACTTGTTAATCCCAAAACTTCACCTGTACCTCCAAGACAACACTAGAGGTATTATTCCTCCCCCTTAGCCCCTGAAGCCACAAAGGGGTCACACAAAATCTCAAACCAAAACTAGCTCAAGCTTTCCCTCACAGCGAGAGGTTTCTACCTCTTTGCAAATCTTCAAGCCCAACTCACACAAAAAAAGAAGTCAATACAAATTTCAATAGTGTTTCAATCATACAGCAATAGGGTGCTTTCCCTCTTTCTCTCCATTATTTTTGTAAGAAAATTTACAATGACACTTGTCATATGATGCACAATTAGATAATTTTTAATAATTAAATTAGATATTATTTATCCCCAACACATGTCACAATTTCCCCAAGTTGCACATGTTTAATCCTTTTTAATTTAAATAATTATAAATTTTCCCTTATATACCCAATTAGTTCCTATATTTTCTCTTAGTTCTCTTGTACTTCCCCAATTTCTCTTTTATTATGTATCCTAACTAATTTAGAGTTGAAATTTGATTACGACTCTTCTCTTAGTTAGGATTTAGAGTTTGATTAAATTAGGATTCTAACTCTATGATGACAACCCAATCTCTCAAGAAAATAATTTCTCTTTATTAAAAATTACTTTTATTCATTTCATGTAGACATTGTGCACATGCCTTAATTTTTATTCGTATTCTCCCTTTACTAGTGTTTATTTATTCTAAATTCCCTTAACCCATTTTATAAATTTTTACTTTCTAGACTTATACTTTGGTTATGTTTTCTGGTTTAAAACTTAATAATGATTTTTATTCTCTTCTCTAACAAAGTCTCAGTATTCACTTTATTTTCCAAGGTCTTCTAGATTTTTATTTCGTCATAAATTTATTCATGCGACGTTCCCTTCAAGATGCACCTCGGTGCTCCAAGGGTGCTACTCTCCAATGAGTTAGTTTGGAATTTGTC
>JASDQU011507947.1:7944-18915 GCA_032191745.1 Picea mariana
CCCCATCTCTTTGTCTCTCTTCCCCTCCCTCTCACATACTCAAAAACTCCTTGTCCCCCCACCCTCTCTTTATTTCTCTTCCTCCCCTCTCACACTAACACATTCTCTCTCTACCTCGCTCCTCTCCCTCTCTCTCCTCCTCCCTCCCACTATCTCTCCTCTATTTCTTTCTTACATCTACCACCTTTTCCTCTCTCTCCTTATTGTTAGTCTCACTCTCACTCTCTCTCTCTGCCCCTATTTCTCTCTCCCTCCCCACCTCCTTCTCTTTTCCCCTAGTTCTACCTCCCTCTCTCTCTGTCCATCTAAAAGTGAGGTAGAGCTCACAATGAATAAAGGATATGTGCAACAGAGAAATGTAGCCTCGCTTGTAAGGTGAGTGTTATGTTTTTCATCTTCTTCCAATGGAGTATGTATACGAGTACTTATATGAACATGGCCATGAACTAGACCCCCTAGCTCCATCTAATCCTATGCATAACCTATACTGTACCCTTAACCACCTCAACACCCAAGTCTTAAGTGCAGTATGCCTATACCTCTTGTTTAATAATGATATTTTATAGATATGGCCATTCACCTACGGTTTAATAATGATTTCACATGGTTTAATGATGATTATGGTAAGTTGATTCTGCTTTTTTATTTTAATATAAGAATAATCTTTTAGTGGATTAAATATTATTTATTCACAATCAATGTTCGACATGTGCTAGATTATGTATGATGGAACACTTATCTATATGAACTCTCACACACACTCTACCTACCCCTCGCCTCCCTACCTCTCTCCCCCTCCCTCCCACTATCTCTCCTCTCTCTCTCCTACATCTACCATATCTCTCCCACCTCTCTCTCTCTACCCCCCCTCTTGGTGTTCCTCTCCCACCCTATCACACTCTCAAACAATCCATCTCTACCCCCTTCTCTCTTTACCTCTTGCATATAAACCTCGCTCTCTCTCTCCCTATATCCCCCTCCCTCTCTCGCCCACTCTCCCCACTTTTCTATTTTTTATTCTATATAACCCCACTTCCCTCTCTCTCCCCCCTTCCTACCACTCTCTCTCTCTCTATGCCCTCTCTCGTTCTCCTTGTCGCTCACTCTCACACACACTCTTTGTCCTCCCCTCTTCCCCTCTCTTTCTTCCTCTCTCTGCACCTCTCATCCCTATATCACAAGGAAAGAAATGGCCTTGATGTAGACATGTCAAGACCTAGACCTAGACATAGAAATAGAAATACCTAGACATGGAAAGACCTATACCATGACCTAGA
Organism: Picea mariana; assembly: GCA_032191745.1. Classification (NCBI taxonomy): domain Eukaryota; kingdom Viridiplantae; phylum Streptophyta; class Pinopsida; order Pinales; family Pinaceae; genus Picea; species Picea mariana. The sequence goes on from JASDQU011507947.1 coordinate 9,222, forward strand.
CCTATACGATGACCATGCCACAAAACATGACATATACCTATAGCTAGACCTAGACCATGACCTAGACCACAACATAGATATAGATCTAGACTCAGACCATGACCTAGACCTGTACAATGACCATGACCTAGATCTTGACGTATACCATGACCTATATCCCCCTATCTCCATCTAATCCTAGGAATAACCTATATTCAACCCTTAACGTCCTCCACCCTCCATCCATGAGTGAATTATGCATATACCTCTTGTTAAAGGCCCCATAACCCTTTCACCCACATCACCCTCATCTTGGTGCTCTAACCATTTTTTTATGCTTCAAAACACTTTCAATCCTAAGCCCTTAGGTCCTACTTGTCACCATACCCATATACATTTTTATTCATAAATATTTTTGGTCTATAAGAAATCCTATATCTATTTCATCAAGAGTGTGCACGCTCTCTTGTGACTTGAAATCCTTGTAATTTTCTCTCATCTATGCCGAACAGGAATGCATGCATGTTTCTAAAATCTGCACACGCTTTAGTGCGCACGTGTTCTAGGAATGTGTGTGCGTTCTTGCTAGGCATTTTTTGTTCCAAGAACACTCCACTACTTCATCTATCTCAAGCCCAACAAAGAACTCCTGACATATGCACACAAAAATAACACACAAAGACAGGTTTTTCTTAGTTTAGTCTTGTTGTTTAATTCATAGACAAGTTTGTGCTATTGCAAGACCATTTTGGGAAGAATTGGAAGACATATTTGTCCAAGTGGAATTGAAATTATTGTTTGTGTCTTCTTGTGTATTCTTGTGTGTTCCTGGAATTGGAAGACAATTTTTTCCAATTGGAATTGGTGTTTGTGTCTTCTTGTGTATTCTTCGAATTGGAAGACAAATTTGTCTAATTAGAATTAATAGTTGTGTCTTATTGTGTAATACCAAGACAATTTTTTCCAATTGGAATTGTTAGTTGTGTAATACCAATGAAAATTTATCAACTTGGAATCGGAATTGTTAGTTGTCTTCTTGTGTAATACCAAAACAAATTTGTCCAATTGGAATTGGAGTTATTAGCTCTGTCTTCTTTTGTAATATGAAGACAAATTTGTCCACTTGGAATTGGAATTATTAATTGTACCTTCTTATGTAATATCATGACAAATTTGTCCAATTGGAATTGGGGTTATTACTTGTGTCTTCTTTTGTAATATGAAGACAAATTTGTCCACTTGGAATTGGAATTGTTAGTTGTGCCTTCTTATGTAATACCCAGACAAATTTGTGGTGGGGTGCTTGGAAGAAATTGTTTCTCTTTAAACATGGGGAACTGACAGATTCGAGAAACAAAGTCCTCAAGAAAAGAGAAACCGATCGAAACGGTAGAAGAAGAAAGAGGAAAGGAAAAGTTACATATGTTAAAGTGTAGGCTTTCAGAAGTGCGAAATTCAATTTCTAGCAGAATAGATGTCATTGTTGTTTCTACTCCACCACCACAAGAAAAGCACAGGAGTTCAGTAGAGACCAATCCATCCAATATCTCATCAAGACAACTTGTTGTGGATGACCAGATGATGGAGGATTTTCTTGGAGCGGATTATACAATGGATGAAATTAGAGAGGAAACCGGTGTACAACATTGTGGCGAAGAAGTTTGTGTGGTGCAACCTCTTGTTGGACAGTCAAACATTCCAGAAACTAGTCAATCCCATGTCCACTCTCCTCGTAGATATATTCCGCTAGTGATTGAAGGGGAAATAATTGCAACATTGTTAACTCCATAGTAGGGAGGTCAAGAGTCCCAAAATATTGTAATTACCCAATTGGAAGGACGTTAGGGTATTTGGGTAGCTTATGGAGGCATAAAGGGAGAAATAACTGAATTTCAAAGTTAGCATTGTGAAAATTTTGGAAAATGTAGTTTGTAGATTAAGTGTTCTACAGAATGTTCAGGAGAAGAAAGGACTGTATAGAGAAATAAATCCCACTTTAGAATCCCAATTTGGGTATGGGTGTAGTCATTGGAAGGATAATTCATGAGGGAATAATTTTAATGGCTCAGACCTTGGAGAATTGCTTTAGAATTCTTCAAAACCTCATAAGAAGAAGAGACATGTAACCTTAATTTGATAAAATCGATGAAGTGCATACTTACTAGCATTTGAAAGAATATGCTACAGTCTTGGAATTGAGATGTATCTAACATTTTATTAGTATGAACACTTTTTTCAAATTCAAAGTTACATCAAGGATAATTAAAGAAAAAAATTGAAGAATATTGCTAAAGAGGAGACTTGCAAGATAGACAAGGACCTAACATCCAAGAAGAAGTTAGAGTCCCAAATATCATCAAAGAAGAGATAGAGTATAATGAGCATGAAGAGATAATTGAGTCATTAGAGTTAGTTGAAACTATAAGGAGTTTGAAGATAGAGGTGCAACGTTGATAATGAGAGGATGTTGAAATCTCAAGAGGGGCAAAATCAATTGAACACTCGACTGCTCCAAATATTAAATCATTTGCAAAAGTAAATGAAGAATGGGTCATGCTCAAGGTATGAGGAAGGATGTAATATCCATTCAAGAAGAGAAAACCATGGAATATTTTGACACTCAAGAAGTGCTACTAGAACTCAAAGGCATCATTACTCACTAGCATATTCAATAAGGGATACATATGCATTCGAAGAGTAAAAAAGTAGCCCAAAAGTGTTTCCATATGGACATTAAAGTTGCATGGAGATCTTAGGAAGACCAGGCCACCAATTTTTTATGTGAAAACAAGATGGGAGAGGATGTTGAAGCTTGGTTGTTGTGAATAAGGAAGTACTTTCAACTGCATAACTACTCATCCAATTGGAAAATATGAAGAAGATGTAGTAATTTTCTTAAGTTGGGAAATATGAATATGGAAGAATATGAAAAGAGGTTTCTAGAGCTACCGACGTATGTTAGCTATATTAAAGATGAGAAGGAAAAGATACAAATATTAGTGAATGGGTTGCCTATATATTACAAAGATAAAATTCAATTTGATGAATCTAAGACTCTTGAAGAGATGATCAAGAAGGCTAAATACTTGTACAACCATATCAAAGGTAGAGTAGGTTTTCAGAAGTCCTGGAGAGAGATAAGAAAAAAGACAATCAAGATCAAAGGAAAAATTGATTTCAACCTCCTTTCTTCATGAATAACCCTAATACATATCAATAGAGCGAGCCAACTCAGAGTTGATCTAAGATGAAAAAATCCTTGGGAAAAAGGGCAAGGTGGCCAATAAAATGTTGGGAATGTGAAGGAACCCATTTGTACACAAATTTCCCTCAAAAGGTGGATCAAAGATATAAATAATAATCAAATTAAGGTGGATAGTCAAAGATGGATGTAAGGAGATAGAAATGTGGAGAAAGGAGAAAAAATGAGATTAATAAAATGATTTCGACTTAATTTATTTGATATTAAAAATTATAAAGTGAATTTTTTTTTAAATTAGTTGAGATTAATAATAAAGTATAGTTAAGATTGATAATAAAATAGAAATTATTAAAGAGATACCATAATAATCAAATTAAGGTGGAAAGTCAAAGCTAGAAGTGGAAGTAAAAAAATTGAGAAAGGAGAGGAAATGATAAAACAATACAAATAATAATAAATTAAAACTATAATAATATAAAATAATATAAATTTAAAGGAGATTAATAAAATGAAAGTTTTTAAACTTAGTTAAGATTGATAATTAAATTAAGGAAAAGGGACGAAGCTAGAAGTAAGGAGAAGATAACCTTGATAATATGAAAAAAAAAAAAAAAACTAAAATTATTAATGATGAAAGGAAGAGATTAAGGAGACGTAGATGGAAAAATAACACTGAGGACTAGGGTCAAAGCTAGAAGTATGGAGATAAAAACATTGATAAAAGATAAATTTAAAAATAAAGACATAAGACCAAGAAAGGGTAAAAGAGTGGGGGGAAGGGAGGTCACATAGAGGAACTAAGGGAAATAACGAAAAGAAACAAAAAGATCACGAAAGACTTAATTAAGGAGGAAAAAGTGGGGGAAAGGGATCCAAGAAAAAGATTAGAGGACATCTACATAGGGGAATTCTGATGATCTAGGTGATGAATGGTGGGCTTCCACAATTCTCTAAGTTTGTAGCCAACTTTGCGACTAAAATTATTTGGGTATTTTTCAATTTCAAGAGCTTCACGAATGAGGTCAGATGAGTAATGAGGGTTGGAGGATAAATTTTTAGTTTGGTCGAAACAAATTAGGTGTTTGGGTAGTATCAATTATATGCTCTTTCAAATGGGCTTTGAAGGATCTCCCAGTTTGACCTATGTAGGATTTAGCACAAGAGAAAGAAATTTGGTAAACTCCTTGTCCCAACAAGGGTTAGATTTGTCCTTAGCAGATCTAAAAAGTTGTTTAAGTATTTTGTAGGGTTTGAACACTATTTTGATATTAGATTCTTAGCCAAAAGTTTGGATATATGATCAATGGTGCCTTGGATGTTGGGGAGAGAGATTAGAGCCAAAGGTGGAGTAGAGAATGAGAAAGTTTTTGGTTTCGTATTGTTGGTTGAGAGGAAGGCATGGAGAATTTGAGAAATGGAGTAACCATTTGATAATAGGGCTTTGGTTAGGTGGGATTTTTTCTTCTTAAGGAAATGAGGGTCAGAGATGTGAAAGGCTCTAGTAACCAATGTTTTTAGGACCGTTGATATTTTTGTAGGATGGTGGTGGGAGTTGGCATGAAGGTACTTGCCGGTATGAGTCTTCTTTTTGTAAACTTGGTGGGAGAGGGAGCCATTGGGACGATGGGAGATGCAAATTTCCATAGTGAATTGGATGTGTGGGGAACGACTATTGAGATGGTTGAGGAATGAGGTCAAATTGGAGTGGCCATGAGACGATATGAGGAAAGTGTCATCCAAAAATCTAAACCAACACTTGGGTTGGAGGGGAAAGCTGCTTAATGCTAGATTTTCAAAATGTTCCATAAAAATATTGACAACCACGAGGGATAAGGATGACCCCATGGTTGTACCTTCATTTTGTTCATAACAAACTCCTTTGAAGGTGAATAAGGTGGAAGAGAGTCATATTTCAATAAGGTGGAGGGTTTCAGGGTTGACCAGTGTGGAGATCAAGGCTAGGGCTTCTGAAATTAGAATTTTAGTGAAAAGAGAAACAACTTTAAAACTCACCAAGAGGTCTTGATCACTAAGGTAAATATTTTGAATTTTTTGAATGAAATCTGCAGTCTTTAATAAAGGAGGAGGTTTTCGTGATGTGTGCTTGGAGCTTGTCAACAAGAAAATGAGCGAGGGCATGAGTTGGGTATCCTATGGCACTAGCAATAGGTCTAAGTGGTATGTCTTTCTTATGGATTTTGGGTTGTCCATAGATCCTTGGGGGTTGGGGGTTGTGATGAATGATATATTTTTGGATGTTGGATTCCAGGGAAGAAGACTTAATGGCTTTGGTGACCAAGTTAGTGATGGTGTGAATAGGGTTTTTGGAAAACTGTTTATAAGGCGAGAAGGAGAGAACGCCCACAAGTTTGGAGTCATACTGAGCGTAATTCATTATAACAATAGCATTTCCTTTATCAGCTTTGAGGACGATATTTATTTAATTTTTATTTTTTTTTTTTAACTTTACATAAAACCTAGAACATTTAACCCAATTACAATATTATCTATAAATACTATTTTTTTATATATATAATTACGAAAACAAATTATATTAAATTTGATCAATAATCTTTTTTATATAAACATGGGAATTAATTTTTTTTTTTTATCAATATATTTGTTTTTATCTAATTTAAAGTCTCTATAACTTTGGGTGGATTCACTTGTTTCAAATTAATAAATGTATAATATTAAATTTGATATTCCTACTAATTTTAAATATACTTTTTAAAGACAATGAAATTATTGATAAGATGATATTTTCAATTTTGGTTATTACAATCAAATTTATTTTCTAAAATTACAAGCTAAAAAAATGAATATCTATTACTTAGAAAAACCATAATGATTTTAATACTTTCATTTTTACCACATTCAATTATAAAAATGCAATTTAAAGAATATTTATTTAACTTACTTTTTTCCATATAATAAACTTTCCTAATATCCATCCAAAACCTAATATCTTATTATTCATAACCATTAATCCTTTACATAAAACCTAGGACATTGAACCTATTACAGTGCTATTTTATATCCATAAAAAAATTAACTTTTTTTTTTTATATAAATATGTTAAAATAAATTTTTATCACAATATTTATTTTCATCTAATTGCATCTAGAGTAGGCAGGTGCTTAATTAAAAAAACAACAATGATAAGAAAAAGTATAATAAAAATTAAAATGAAATAATAGATAAATGGATCTGGGTTTAACATGGATCTACCCTGATTTAAAGTTTCTATAACTTAGATGGGTCATTCAATAAGATTTAAATCCCTATATGGATTTGGAAAAAAAATAAAAATTAGTTCAATTAGTTGCTTCACTAGTCTCCAAAATTATAACTCTACTTATTCTGAAATTGAATCCCTCTTCGTGCTTGATAATCCCGATTTCACATAGATCTATACTGATTTAAAGTCTCTATAACTTAGGTGGTTGATTCACTTTGACTTAAATCCTCTATATATCTTAAAAAATAAACAAAAACCTTTAACTCAATTAATTTGTTCACAAGTCTCCAAAATTATAGCTTTGCAAGTGGAACTAGTTTTATTTTCAACCACAATTCTAGAACTTCACCTGGAATCAATCTTATTTAGGGCATAAATCTGCACTACATCACAATTTTCTGTTGTTTAAATCACATTTCTCCAAACTATTACAATAATAATAATAATAATGTTTAATATATCATTAGTTTAAATTAAACTTAGATGAAAAAATAACATTCTTCCTCCAACCGCCCAAACTAAACTTAATTTACATTAAAAAAAAAATGTCATTATATTTAAAAATTTACATATTTAAAATTAAATAAAATTTATACAACATTCATCATAATAATTTTTTGATTGTATAGAATTTTTAGATAATAAATCTTTGATTATATCTAAATAAAAATTTAAGAAACTGCAAACAACATATTTCACACTTAGTTGACTGCTAACCAGTTACATTAAACACCATGATTCTCTTTAGAAAATCAGCGATATTACCGTAACCAAGCAAGTCACTCTAAAACACGGTAACGACTATTCTCACAATATCACGCGGACTATTACAGAACGAGAGAGTTTACGGGCACACTCAGGTGCCTTACAGAGCATAGCAGCTCTCTGCCAAGGTTTACTCAGAACCATCCTACTTTTTGTTTCAATTTTATTCCCTCCAAAGACTGTGTCACTCTTTTCATGCTAATCATTTAATTTCCTAAATGAAAACAATAAAATCTTGAACTATTTTCGATGTGCAAGGGGAACATTCTACAGGGTGCGACCATTCAGATACCAATAACTTGAAATCCGAGTCTGCAGTTGAGATGCACCACAGGAGCTTTAAGATGTTAGCATGCCACCACTTTTCATCAGTCACCGGATGTATGGCTCCTCCATTGGCAAGCCTAAGTTATAATATATTTCCCATGACGTTGACCTGCTTGCTTTTCCCACAAAGAAATTGCTCACTCTGGTATTGGTATTGAAACAAGCAACATAAATCAAACACGAAAACAATATAATCGCTACTATTGGGGCTAAAATTATGAGTAAATAATGATGTAATGATGCACGTCCTTTCGTTGAAGAACACGATCGGACCCTAAGCTTGAAAGCTGGATCTCCACAGAGATTGGGATTGCCAAGAAAACTATCTTTAAAAGCGGAAACCTGGAAAGTGTAAGGAATTGAGCCAGACAAGTGGTTGTCGGATACGTACATTCCCACATATAGTAGGAGTCAACTTTCCTGCAATGGAAGTGTTGGAGAGATTAACTTTAGTGACGACATCGAATTCGATATTACAAAATACTCCATTCCAACCACACGGGTTTTGATCAGACGAATTCCAGTTGCTCAAAACATTATGTTTGTCAATCCAATCCATCTCTTTTATGTGCAGGAGGATTTTTCCTTCCTCGGAGATGGCATTGCATGGAAGAATAAGTAACAAAAGACTGATGAAGAAGAAGAGGAGAGTTCTGAGCAATTTGGATTCAGAAGGTCCGATCCGGCATAAGCGAGCCATGGTTGCTTGGTGTTTAGGTTTGGCTTGGCTTCCCTTACATATATACAACACACTTTGAAATGTGTTTTGTGAAGACTAAGACTGAAATTCTCTGAAAAATAGGTTGCAATGGATAAATTACTTACCAAAATAAATTCAATTCAGAAAAATTGGAGTGGGTATGTGGCCAAGATTATTGTCCAGACAAAAACAACACCATCATTGAGACATAGACACGGTATAACAAGACAATCGAATTAAGGCTGGCCGAAGAGTAGAGGTGGAGTTATCTGGTGCCATTTATCTCTGCTTAAATTTAAGTATTGATTAAACTTGATAGGTTGCAATGGACAACTAAGTTCGAGTAGACTGAAATTCTTTGCAAAATAGGTTGCAATGGACAAATGGAGTGGGTATGTGGTTGATGCGAAAAACATTAAACAACACCATCGTTGCGACACATACACCATATAAGAAGACAATCGAATTAAGGATGACCAAATACTAGAGGTAGAGGTGGACTTATGTGGTGCCATTTATATGTGGTACTTAAATTTAAGGAATTATTAAACTTGATTTAATCAAAATATATTATGAATAGTCTTCACATGGATTTTATATGAGTATCTTGTTACAAAATAGAGTCAAATTCATAACCAGATACAAATGTTTCACACACCACTTGATTTCATTATTAAGATAGTCAATACATTTATAGCAATGTTAGATTCTTCTATATCAAGACATGGTGGATCTGACATTTTTATTATAGCAAATATAACTCACACCTTATAGATCTATGACAACTCACACCATCTAGATCTATTACAACTCACACCAATAAATCATACTTTGAAACTCACACTCATTTCTACATTAATCCAACACTCCTCCTTAATGGAGAAATTAATTATTTACAACACCTAACTTGTTTTTAAAGACTTCAAAATTGGTCCTTCTTAGTAAATATATCAGCTACATTATCACTTGTATTACAATAAGTTAGATCAATTTCCTTGGACTTAATCTTCTCTCTCACAAAGTGGTGTTGTATCTCAATATGTTTTGTTCAAGCATGAAACACTCGATTATGTGTCAATTTGATAGCACTTTGATTATCACAATTGATCAATGTTGGTCCTTTTTTCTTCTCTCAAACATCTTCAAGAATTCGCCTCAACCAAGCTACTTCACAGGTTGCACTGGACAAGGCTTTGTATTCATCTTCTATTGATGACAAAGTAACAGTTGGTTGTTTCTTGATACTCCATGACACAAACCTCGATCCTATATTGAATGCATAGCCTAAGGTAGGCCTTCTATCATCAGGATTTTGAGCCCAATCTAAATCAGAATAGCCTGTAATTATTCTTATTTTTTAGTAGCAGTGAGATATTCTTATAGTATTGTAATTATTCATGTCGGCCCTATTGCGCCATTGTAAAAGGTCAAATGTATTTTATAAAGTGTAATTTGTCAATTCGACCATATTGCGCCAAAG
>JASDQU011507949.1:7572-21139 GCA_032191745.1 Picea mariana
CCAATGGTAAAAATTTAATTAATAATGATGCAAACACATTTTTACCATATTATTATTGTTATTTATTTTTATTTCTTTCCTCCCTTCAAATACCATGGGTGGATACCATGGTTTATCAAAACCATGTGATCGAAAATTTTGATTCGGAGGAAGAGGTGGATGGCCACCGATTTCCACCTGAATTATTCCTGCCCCCTTAGGAAGTAATGGTCCCCAATGTGTCGAGTTCCTGTAGGAGATGGGGAAATTTCTGCTCAATTTGAATCTTGGTGAGCTACTTGCCTTGTTGAAGAAGTTGTCCTTCTTTGACAACCTGATAGATTTGTATGTTTTGTTGTCACTGTTATCACTAGAATTTCATCCGAAAATGGTTACAAGAATCCAACATCTTCAAACACCCATTAGTTCATCCATGGCCCATAAAATGCATTTCCAAAGGGCATAAAACTATACAACTGGTTAAAAAATCATCATGTGCTAAGGATACAAAGGAAGCGTGCACACGTGCGATAGTTGAATAATGCTGAAAAAGTGCATATGCGCTCGATGCACGACCGTGGATGAAAAAATCCGCGCACACCTCAGAACGATGCATTTATGATTTTGGTCGGCCTTCCACCCACTTCTGGTTCATCTCCCAAGTCGATTTGACACCCAAATCTGAGATGAATCTGAGTGGGGGGCTGGTCAAAGACCTAAGGGTGCCCTAAAGAGCCTCTTGTTCACACTAAAGACTAGTTGAATAATGCCTCAAAGCTTTGCTATAAAAAGAGGCCATGGGTGCACTATATTTTCAAGGAATTCATTTTTATTGTTATGCTACCTATATTCTCTTGGAGAATCCTCTTTTCTCATCAAAAGCATACAAGCACTATTTCATTTATCCATTCACATCTACTCTTGAGTGGATGGGATTTGGATTTATTCACCATTTCCTTTTAGTTTTTTACTTGTAAGAAGAGCTCAATCATTGGGGGTTCAAGAGCCCTCCCTTAGAGGAAGAGGGGACCCATAAGTCTCCCTTTCTCTTTAGTGTTTTCCCACTAATACAAATTATCCATTGGTGGCATGCATGTTGTTTAATTTTTGTTCTATTTCCCTTATGCACTCTAGTTTAGTTTCTTTTATTGTTATTAGTTTAGTTCTTTGTTTATTTCCTATGTTTGATGTTTCTAACTCTTGCATTCATTGTTGTCTTGTCCAGCTAACCCAATTGGTCTTGTAAGCGTCCTTATTTTTCTCATTTAGGTGACGAAAGGGACACAACAGATTGGCGACTCCACTGGGGATTGGTATCAATTTTCCCCCCATTTGGGTTGTTTGAGCACTTCATTTTGGTTTATTTAACTTGTAGGAACCATAACTGGCCCATGCCTGCCTGCAAAAAGCTAAATTCAGAGCTGAGTTGAGAGAATTTCATCTGAAATTTCTTTCACGGCCGTGTAAAAGAAAGTGTGCGGGTTTTTGAACCCACAATGGCGTATTCTGAGCATGTGCACCGAACCCACTGTGTTTCTCAGCGCATTTTGTGCACTGCGCCAAAAGGTCATTTTCAATTCACGCATTGGCACCCAATGCGCCTCTATCTACTCTGCGACCTGTGCATCTGTCCAGAAAATCATACATTGTAAGGGTTTTTGTGACTTGTTGGAGGCCCATAGCCTTCTAAAGTTTGATTCTATGCATATTTTAATATGCACCACACTTAGATTCCCTCTCCACATGAAGGGTTAGTCAAAACATAAACACTTAGGGGGTTAAAATCTATATTTATCCTCTTTTTGCTTTCATTTTTGCAACATGGATGGCTTGCTTTGATTAAAGATAAGTTGGAATCATTCTATATCACAAACATAACTACTTGCACTGGGACCAAAAATTGAACGTCAATCTTTGATTATGCTCTTTTCTCACGCCATAAAGCAATCTTGAGAATCAGAAAAACGATTGAGGGAAAATTTCATCTCCCTTAAAGACAAAATATTTAGGAGAGGACAACAACCCCCTCGGGACTCCTCTTAGTTTCTTTTAAAACACATCTTAAAATTGTAGCGGGCCCATACATGTCCACATGCTACAAAGATAGGATAGTTTTGAATTTACTTTCTTAGATCAAATCACTAGGGAAGTTTAAAGGTTTTGTAACGGGCCCATACATGCCCACATGTCCACAATCTAGGATAGTTTTTGAAGCTTTCTTAGATTAAAACACACTAGGGAATTAAAGGATTGGTAAGGACCCATATGTCCACATGCTAGTTCTCTAGGGACTTTAAAATTCCGCAAGGTTGTACCAATGACATTTAGTAAATCAAGTAATCAAGACTTGTAAGGACCACACGAAGTCCACATGCAACAAGGTGACACCTAAATTATTAAAAATTTGGCACACTTTCACTTGTTCACACACAAAGTCACTACTCACTCACATAGCTTCATCTAGAAAATTGTGGAGGTTGAAGTAAGTTTCCTCCAAAAGGATTCTGAAACGCCCCACCCCTTTTTTATTGATGAGACTATCCACTTACACTTAATTTCAATGAGATTGGTTCACAACCCCAATCTCTCAAACAACCACATCTAATTTTTTTTCTAAAAACTCACTAAGTTTTCCTCCACAGGAGGTGCGAAAAGAAATTTTTTAGTCTAGGTAGGATCTCAGGAATAGGCATCCAAAAAAATCCCTGTTATCTGATTCTCACATCTTCAAACAATAGAAGTTGTCAAATAGGGAACTTTAAATCCTCCAAGTCAAGTGTTCCTAACACCATAAGGCAGGGAGATACCCGTGAAGGGTCGAAGGCTGAGGTCCAGTTGTTCTGTGCATCCCCCCTTGAGGCACCCACCTCTTGGATGAGATCCAACCCGTGACCCATTTCTTAGGCCGAAAATCTAAATGCCACACTTTGACAGAGGTACCTAGTGACCAAACTTTAGGATATCTACCCATGTGGAAATTGTGGGCTGCAATTGCACCTTGATCGAATTTTGTGTGGCTATTGGGAAATATTGCCATCTCTTTTGGGATATGCACCCTCTACCCCTCATTATAACTGATTACTTCATCCTTCACTAGTTCCTCTTCCGGTGGCTTCAGACCCCACTGTTGAGTGTTATTGGAAGGTCCAGTGCTATTTTGAGAGGAAGGACATTACATCTTTTAGGACACAAGCATTTGTTTTCTTTGTTCTCCCACGCAGAAAAAAACCACCTACCCACATGTATGCTTCTTTATCAATTGATTTATGTATGATGCTCTTGTGATTACATGAGATTGTGAAATATATTGTGAAGGTTCAAAATCATAAACAAAGACTCTGGTTCATTTATTGCTCTCATCACCATTTTGCACACATCCACTTGGCTAGTCGGACATCATAAGGGACCCACATAATCCCTGTCATTCCAGACACTTGCTAAATATCCCTCCCATTCTAGGGGGAGTTCCTAGTCTTTCCAACTCATTGGCTCCACCTTCTCACACTCCTGTGAGTGATACCATCTTGGGATGTGATTTTCTTGGGTCCACTTCCCAAGGTCAACCATCCACTCAGTTTCCTTTACAAGGAAGCGAGGGGAACACTTCTTCCCCAAGAGGAAGTACAACCCCACCTAGCCCCCCTCAAGGGCCAGGGACACACAACACTCACACCATGGATGGAACTAACCCTCCTCATGGGTCAGGTACACAAACCATTCCCACCATAATGGGAATTAACCTTCCACCGCCACCCCAAATGCCATACTTGGCTTCCCTCAACATACCGGATCTGACTAAGCTCACCAATGATCCTATCTTGCACGACCCCACATGGCCCACAATGCCTACTAAACTCCCTTCAAACATTCCCAAGTTTGAAGGAAAAGCGGGAGACGACCCGACCAACCATATCATGACCTTCCACTTATGGTGCTCTTCAAACAACATCATGGACAACTCCGTCCACTTGAGATTTTTTCAATGCACACTCACTAGCCCATCAGCTAAGTGGTATGTCGAATAACATTTTGGGTCCCATGTGACCTTTGAATCTTTGGCCAAAGCATTTTTGACCTTCTTTCAAAGTTTCAACTACCAATCCGTCATGACAATGGTCTCGAACTACTCTCAGAGTTTAAACAAACTTCCGCTACACACATCGCTGACCACATTCATGAATGGTGTCGACGATGTAGTCTATGCAAAGAATAATCCACCAAGCAACAATACCTCAATTGGTTTCTCAAATCACTTGTTTCCCTCCTTGCCAAGGATGTCACTGCCACCTTCCCCCAATCGGAAGAAGAAGCCATCAACAAGGCCCAACAATTTGAACTCATTTATTCACAATCATGATACTTATATATAGTACTACCTAATTCCCCAAGACTCGTGCCATTCGGCCAAGACAAACCTGGGATGCCTCACTCAGCGGATGGATTGATTGGTACCACTACACACCACAATACACACCTCCAACAACCACCTATGTATGGAACACCTCAATATCCGTCGGTATATGGAGGACCCCCTTATTATCCTCCTCCCCCTTGTCAACAACCATCCCCTGTTGCCCTCCCTCCACCCATAAGTGGACCCCCACCGACACCCACAATATGCCCAACAGCCCAACCAAGTTCTGGTACCCCCTCTACATCTGCTCACACCCTAAGCACTAGTGAACGCGCCACGCCTTCCTATATAATTTACAGATCATTACCCCAAAATAATACATACTTTCCATTTCCTGGCCCTCCACAACCCATGGCTCCACCACTAGGACACCCACATGCTAGGGTTAATTTTGTTCATCCCTCTCCCATTCAACAATATCAAAATTTTGAACAGTTGAATACGGAAAATCCAACCCATCAGTCGAACAATGCCAAAAATAAAGGAAAAAAATGAAACAATAATAATCTAGGACCAGGAGGGAACCAAAACCACCCCCAAAAAAACCAACCTACCGGGGGCAACCAAAATCAGGGGAACCATAACCCCCAAGGGGGCAATAACAGCAAACGCCAAGGGAAGAATAACAACACTCTTCATAAAAAATTCCCTTCTGCCCTTTGCGGTGAGTATGGCCATTATACCCACCATTACCCTCAAATTGTTGACTTTAAACGGATGAAAGAATCCATAAATGGGCCACGTTCCCCAATACCGCCCGCTCCCCAGCAGGCCCACAACAATATGTGCAACAAATCCCCCCCAAATGTGTTACAAAACCCCATACCACACCAATGGGTGATGAACACCCAACAAGAGATGCATCTTGCCCCACCACAGATGGGACAATATCCCTACCCAAGCACTCCTATAGATCGCACTATCCTCCTCACTAGTGAGGAATAAGTCCTTCCACAAATGCACAATCGTTAATACAATGCACCCCCTGAATCTGCTCCCATTACCTCGGAAGCAGCCCCAGTCACAACTAACCCACATTTGATGATTCCTTGCCCTAATACTGAACCACCCCTTCGTATTCCTCGCATCCCATTACGATGAAATATCAACAATCCTTAGGCTAGGGCGGCACACAATTACAGTCTGGTCGATGACTTGGCACAATCTCCTACTGCCATGTTAGTTTTAGAAGTCATTCAAACCTATCCTACTCAACGGAAGTTGTTACTTTCCCCTTGGGGTTAGTCGACCCTGCTGATACTCGCCTCATCACCTTTGATCTTGATAGTGGGGAACCCCGTCTCCCCGCTCCGATCTCTTTTCAAATACTGGTTAAAATAAAAAATATCACAGTTCATTGCTGCATCATTGATGAAGGTGCATCCACATGCATCATGTCCAAAACTGTATGGCAGAAACTTGGATCCCCCGAGCTCATACCATCCACCATTACTCTGAGAGCTTATGATGGAAAACCATCCTCTCTTGAAGGCTCTTTCAAAATGTCCCCATTGAACTCAAGGGAAAAACTATCCTCATTGACATTGAAGTTATCAACACTCCACTAGATTACAAAATCTTGTTTGGGAGTAGCTACATGTATGCGATGAAGGTTGTGGCCTCTTCTGTGTTTCATACAATGATCTTCCCTCATAATGGGAAGATCATCACCATTGAACAAGTATCACATTATGAGCCCAACCCTTCCTCCAACATCGATAACATCCTACCTTTTTTCCACACTAATCCCGATACCTACCCACTCATCGATATGCCCCCCAAAATTTTCAAAGACCCATCCTTGCTAGGGACTTACCATGGAGCACCTCCGCTCATACATCGCTCAACACAAGTATGTGTCATCTCATCCAATGGAACATAAACTGGATATACCCTTCCTCCCATAGAGGATTCATTACTGTCTGATGTCCCACTAGTCGCAGAGCTCCTTCCTCAGGCATCCCTTGAGAACCCTCCAACTCCCCTTGTTCCTGATTACACCTCCCCCCAGGGCCACATCCCGGTTTGGGAGATGGTCCCCCAAGTCATTACTCAAATACCCTTCTTTTACCCCCCACCGGGCATACAAGCTTTCTAGGTAGCCGCAACGTTTACCCTTCCCAATATGGTGTTGGAAATTCCAGTATGGTATCTACATCTACCTAAGATGGTCCCTCAACCATCACTCCCTCCCCAAACAAAAGGAATCCTGATGCAAATTCCCATACTTACTCCCACCACACCACCCACACCCCCACTCACTAGCACGACTGCTATAGCTGGGGGTAGACGGAAGAAGAAAGAGCCCGCCACTCCACTTCCACCACGAGTTCCACTTCCGTGTGCACTATGCGAGAAAGATGGACACCCCACCAATAAGTGCCCATCTCTCCCCAAGATGCGCAATTTAATTCAACCTCCTCGAGCAATGACACCGCTCGTCGCTTCATCTAGTTCACTTAATACTACCATTACATCCTATACAAGAGGCAAAGGCCTGTAGAACAAATTCGCATGTGCCATTTGTTCAGAATATGACCATTACACCCACCATTGCCTTGAGCTACCTCACTTTCGACAGACGCTAGCAGCTATATGCCAGAGTTTTCAGAAAGAACCCTTCCCACCCGCATCGTCTCACACACATGTCACTGACATCCACTATGTCACGACCACAGTCAATGAACGTATGTGATGTCCTTGCGCTCTATGTGAATCACTCGATCATTTCACATATCAATGTCCTACTATCATTGAATATGGGTGTTTTAAATTGGCCCTTCTTCCCAATCCTACCATCACCCCACCTCTGGTGATGCTAGTAGTCCCACCTACTCCCTCTCTGGATATGGTTTATATATTTTCCCCCGAGCCTGAGGCACCCCTGACTCCCCCATGGTTCCTGGATAGTTTATATGAGGATTTGCCCCCAAATCCCCCCAATTGTCTAGTTCATTTCCCCACGAAAATTTTACGCTCAACTACCATTTTTAATCCACAGTATCTCGATATTTGGTTTATGTCGAAAAAACCCGCGCAACCCCCTTGTGTCATTCCCCCTACCTCTTCACCACAAGATAACAACACAGTGATAGTACCCAAAGTTATTCCTCTGGATCGACTATATTCTTGACAGTTCCACTGCGATGAAGACATCCTTGAGGAATTAACTTCCCCCGATTACCCATGGGATCCGCTCCATCACAGAGCCCTATTTCTTTCACACGAATCCTTTGCGCCTCCCAAACAAGGCCCCATATATGAAATCGAAACCAAATATTTTCTCCCCTCAGGCCATATAGATTGGTTCAATAACCCTATCGACGCTTTTGAAGAAGGCGATATGGCCAACATTTCCCCCACCATCAAACTTGATATTTCCATCAAACCTGGAATCATAGAGGAAATCACCATCGATGTCGCATGCTCTCCTGAATAACTCATCACTTACAAAGCTCTCTTCCAGGAATATCGGGACATTTTTTTCTAGTCATACACAAATATGCTCGGCCTTGATTCCTCTATTGTCGAACATCATATAGACACATGGCCCGATATCACACTTGTACGACAAAAGAAACGTCCATTACACCCATCCAAAGTGGAAGCCATCAAAGCTGAGATTTACAAATTATGTGTTGGAGGGTTCATATACCCCATTGCATATACATCATGGGTCTCCAACGCCGTCCCCATTAACAAAAAACAAGGCACTATCCACGTTTGTATGAACTTTCACGATCTCAATCACACTTCTCCCAAAGACAATTTTCCAACGCCCTTCATTGACCAAATTATCAATGATTGCACCGGCCACGAGGATTTATCCTTCATGGGCGGTTTCTCAATACAAAACCACATTCACTACCCCTTGGGGTACTTTTTCATATCGTTTCATGCCTTTTGGCCTCAAGAACGCTGGAGCCACTTTTCAACGTGCCAAGACATACATTTTTCATGATCTGGCTCAAATCATTCTCGCCTACTTGGACGATCTCACCGCTCGATCCAAGAAACACACTCAACACCTCGATGATTTACGCATTGTCTCTCACAGGTGTCGTCAGTACAATATCCGCTTGAATCCCCTCAAGTGCGTATTCTGCGTCACCACTGGACACCTCCTTGGGTTCATCATCTCCCAACATGGCATCACAGTCAACCCCCTCAAGGTCCAAGCCATCATGGAAATTACCCCTCCACGGAATTTATGCCAACTGCAGAGCCTATAAGGCAAAGCTAACTTTTTATGTCATTTTGTCCCCGATTACGCCACCCGAGCACATGGTTTCCTTCGCCTCTTACGCCATGATATTCCATTCCAATGGGACGAACATGCTCAAACCGCTTTTGATGATCTCAAAGCGGCCCTCTCCAATACCCCGTTGATTAGTCCACCTGACTATGACCGCGACTATATCCTCTACTTATCAGCCTCAACCATCTCCGTAGCAGGCGTTCTCGTCCAATTAGGGGATGACGACCGGGAACATGTCATTTACTATGTTAGTAAAAACCTTTCAGGGCCACCCTTGAAATACAATCACGAAGAGAAACTCACCCTTGCAGTTGTCCTTAGAGTCCAAAAACTATGCCATTACATCTTGCTTCGAACTACCAAGGTCGTAACAAATTCCAAACCAATGCAATACTTGCTCAGTCACCGGTAAATTAATGTCAAATTTGCCCGATGGATCGTCATCGTTCAGGAGTACGACCTTGAATTTGCAACACCCAAGAGAAAGAAAGCCCTCATCCTCGACGAACTCATTACAATGTTTCCTTCTGATACTACCAGTACTCCCATCAATAATGACTTCCCCGACGAGCATCTCTTTTACATCCCCTCGGATGATCCTTGGTACGTCGATCTCCTCGTCTACCTCTAAACATAGAAGTTTGGGAACCACCTCTCTAGGGATGATCGTCGACGTATTCGACACCACGCCCCTCAATACCTCCTTATCGACAATATCTTATATCGGCAAGGGGTTGACACCATACTTCGTCGATGTTTGACTATTGACAAAGCCTATAGAGTCTTGAATGACTGCCACAATGGTGCATGCGGTGGTCATCAGGGATGTCCACCGCCCAGAAAATCATTCCAACAGGCTATTTTTTACCCACATTGTATCACGACTGCATCCATGTTGTGAAGCAATGTGACAAATTTCATGTATATGCCCGCCAGTTTTCATTATAGAACAATGAGGCAGCCAAAAAATGGTTAAAGGCCACCTTTGATCGCCATGTCAACCTTCGACATTCAATGAAGGTGAACTCGTCCTTGCTTACGATATCGCTCATGATAACTTTGGTCATGGAAAGTTCGAGTCATTATGGCATGGACCTTACATCATCCAACATTGCCTCACTAAAGGCGCATACATCCTGGCCTCTCCCGAAGGCCACCCCCTCAAGGAACCCATCAATGGGTTGTACTTAAAGAAATTTTATGTCTGAGCGTAGCGATGCTACAGTAGGATTTTTTCTTTTTGTAGAGTTTCTTAGTCTTCTTTTTCCTCCATATCTTGCGTCTAATATATTATTTGTGTTATTGACATATGCCTCCTCCATCGACCTTCCACATCGATTATGCTGATGGAGCTATCCATTGGACACAAAATCTTGCTTCGGCCCCTTGGGCCCTCTATACCCCCTCGCATGAACTGCTCCACTCCAATGACATATGCTTGGGCTCAGCTACCAACAACCAAGCAGAATACACAATTGTCATTGGCCTCCTTGCCGAGGCCAGTAGCCACCATATTCGTCACCTTAACGCCTTACTAGATTCCCAACTCGTCATCCTCCAGCTCAACAATGTGTACTGTGTACACGATCCATCCCTCTTCCACAAATACTTGCAAGTTATACTTTTATCTCGACATTTTGATTCAATCACATTCACACATATTCCAAGGCAATTTAATCAAATAGCAGATAATATGGCTAACCTAGTGTTAGATTGGCATTTATCCCATGAAGTTACCATTATACATACATAACTCATCAAAAGTCTGTCACAGCATATAAATTAGACATCATAACCAAAAAAAACATCAACACATGTGAACATCACAAAGATCCCAAAATGTATATTCACACACACACACACACACACACACACACACACACACACACACACACACATATATATATATCAGTCAAATGTGCCATCAATGTTTACAAAAAATAGTACATATACAATATCCATAGGTTGGTGAACCACCTCACCCCTATAAATACAAAATCGGTGTCCCAACACCATATATAAAATGGGCTCGCAAGCCTACACAAAATAAACTATATAGGGGCACTCATGGCGCCTATAGAGCTCCACCACCTGGTCCTCTCTTGGGAGGAGGTGCCCAGTCATCACTGCACCCGCTACAACTGCTCTGTGGACCACGGTCCGCCACTCCACCGAAATTTCCACACACTAATCCAGGACTCCCTCGTCCTGAATACGTGACCACATGCCCTCAGACACTCCCTGTAGTACTGCCTCCAAGCGGCGATGAATATCCTCGAACTCTCCCCCGATCCCCGCCATAGGAGCATGAGAAGGACCTGCACCAAGGTCATCACAATGATGTCTCCTACCTACTCTCTCATCATCAGCTGGCCTCACACCACCCTCATCTCACCGCCATCTCTCCCTGTCCGGTGGCTCTCCCCGCGACGATCTCACTGGCCCCTGACGCACTGGCGCTTTGACCAGCTCAATCTCTTGTCGACGCAGTCCCACATATATACACACAACAAACAAATGATAGCATCAACATCCATATATACACAAAAAACATGATAAACTATCTAAAAATAAAAACATCAAATAAATCCACATACCTCTGTGGTCGAACACCTCTCCCAGGGGCAACACCACCTTTGGGTCATCCCGAAAATCCACCCCACTATATGGGAAATGGAGTATGATATGTGGCATCTGACGCCACACCCGTGCAGCCTCATCTGTAAAATAATGGCCACCCTCCCCCCCACCATGGTGAACCAGAATCATTTCCCACCACCTCAGTCGCGTCTATCGCATACCCAGGGCATCTATAAAGATCTTGGGTGCAACATGGGCACCCTCTCCAAAAACCATGCTACCAAGATGGACCCAAAGGAAAACTCCCTCGAGTTAGTAGCTCGACACCTATCGAGCTGCTCCACCATATTGGCATGCAACATCAAGCCCCAGGCAAAATGGTCACCCCCCAGTTCCCTCTACATAATCCTCAATTGACCCCCACTGATCCTCTGATTCGCGAGAGATCAATGCACTCTCACAATCATTCATGCAACACACCGATGCACCAGGGCTTCCATCACCCCAATCCTCACCACAGAGCTGGACATGTAGTCCTCTCCTAAACAATAGGTCTGGGCTAGGACAACCAACTTCCCATCCCCGGGTACCACGGGCTCGACAGGTAGCAGGGTCCCCCAAAAAGGGAGCCCAGTCAAAAAGTATACATTCTCTACAATAGAGAATTCCAGGTGCTCACCACGAACAATGAAACACTGCAGCTCCAGACTCCACATCGAAATTAGGAACTGCAGCAAGTACTCCTGTGCCCTCACTAGTGAGCACTCAAAAAACTTTAGCAGCCCACAAGCTGCCAAAGCACCACGTTCAGCCGGATCCTAATCTCTCACCACCTCTCTCAGTCGTGCCCAGTCCCTGTCCCTCCAGTGGATTGGCATCGTCAAATGGTCGCTTGCATCCACACATAAAAGAGTTAATTAGCCATCACAACTCATAAAAACATCAAAATCTCCAACAAAGATTAGTTTTTACACCCTTCAGCTTTGCCTCAAAGGCGCAGATTTTTTCCCCACAGGCGCACACATATGCGCGCATGTTTACCCCACAGTCACGCACATATGAACACCTGTTCACCCCATAGTCACACACTCATGCATGACTGATGGCAATACAGGGGTGCACCCATGCGCCCCTGTCACATCAACATACGCACAACCTAGCACCTGCCCGCCCAACAGTTGCACACACATGCACAACTGTCACGAACACAAACGTGCATGGATGCGCTGTTGTGCTTTGCACAGGCACGCATTCCATGGGCGCTTGTTTTCCCCATTTGGGTGCCCCCGTGCGTGGCTCTCCAAATTACAGCCGCGCACTCGTGTGCGTGAAACACTCGATCGCCCACACACTGGGGGGCCCACCCTCACAAAACCACCTTGTATGACCATCCGTACAAGCCCTACCCAAAAAATAACCCCTATCTACTATGCAAGAGGATACGACCACTAACCTGAAGCTTGTTGATCCTGAATCGACTGGCTCGATCTCTCAGAATCTCCAAATCTCACCTCAAATATCTCTTCCAATCAGTCTGGCAGCAGGTACAAATTAGGTGGAAATGTGGGCCCCACAACTATATATATTCCCTTTTGCCAAACTTCCATACTCCATTCTGGGAGCTCCGAGCGTCTGTTTTCTGATCCATCTTCAGCTAAGAGACCAGGATCCCTCCACCTACAGTCACATTCCCCGGGCCACCATCCATCCTCGGCCCCTGTGGAGCATTTTTTTCACATCACGCCCAGGTGCGCATGCTTATGTTCAAAATTATCAAATAACCATTATATGTTATTTCTCTTCAGATATTGTTCACGTCGGGTATTTGGTTTTCACTTGTGCAGGTACTTGGTCACCACAAATCAACACGACCCTTTTAGGTATAAGATCTTTACTGGCATGTAATCATTCCCTCTGAATATCAATTGCATCTCCCAGTCACACCCTCAGATATTTGCCTCTCAGGTCCCCCCATCCGGCTCTACAGTACTCACACCTCCGCTGCATTTCAGTACTGTCACCTGGTAGCACTCTTCCCCACATGAGTTGTCCCATTTATAGTCCCTCTTGACACTTTAACACTCATGCATCTTTCACCCCTTAGGGCTGGGAGTCCTCATAGTCTTTGCATTCCTGAGAATTAGCCGCATGCTCCTTCTCCTCATTTTGCTAACTTTCCCATCATGGACCCCCGAGTAATCTCGTCACGATTCACATTTTGACTGCACCTCCACAGTATCATTATCCCTCCATCTCATCCACCATCACTTTTCCTTCTACAAATTGTCCTCCAATCATTTTACCTAATACATAAACCCACCTATTGGGCCCCCACC
>JASDQU011507950.1:9617-22715 GCA_032191745.1 Picea mariana
CTTCTTCAATAAGCTGGTTATGAATTATCAAATCAAAATCTGAAGGCCATTCTTGGAGATGAAAGTCAAAAGGGAATTTTTTGACTAGATTTGGTCATTTTCAAGGGAAAATTGATAGGGATCAAATGACACATCACCCAATTCGAATTTTAGCTTTGGAGGACCAAATCAAACAGCCTTGGGAGGCTAAAACTGCACTTCATCGGCAATCTTCTATTTTTAGAAATCATTAAATAGGACCTTTCCTATTTTGTTTTGATTTTCCATTCTAGATCCATTTTTATAGGATCTCATCCTACACTTGTTATATATCTTTTGATTTGACTATTTTTAGTAAATATAATCCATCTTTCAAGGATCTAGATTTCATCTTGTAAGGCTATAAAGCCAAAGACATTTGGAGCACTATGGGTTCCATTTTGGATACAATTTGGCATATGTACTAAGACTCTTATCTTGATATGAATGACAATCTTCTTTTGCTACCATTGTCAGATTTTGTCATGTGTTGCATTGCTCTGTAATTTGATTCAATTTAGCTCAGCTATTAAGAACTGTCATCTTCTTATTTAGCTCATAAATTTGAATTGAATGATCTCTTACTATCTTGTATGACCCTGCATTTTAATGTACTTGGTTATCTAGAATAGTGTTCTTCATATCCCATTTCAATTACTGTATCTGATTATTGGTTTCTAAAAGAACTGGCTCATTTGGATGCATGATAAGTTGTTCTTCTCATTAAGCCCTTGAGTTATCCCATTGGTCCACATACTTTCCTTATCAATTTCTTAAGTTACCAAGCATTCTTAGCCTACAACCCTAAGGAGTTTCTTGGAGTGATAACACCTTCCCTACACCACTTCCACCGACTACACATCATATTGCCACCATCAATATGATTTTGACCACGGCTTATCAATCTTTGGAATCATCTGACCCTTGGATTGTACCCAGTCCCTTGGAATTCGATGCGCTAGGTGACACCATGCCACTTAGTCCAGCCGAAACATCATACGTTGCTACCCAATCCACTTCTCCCTCTTTCGATGACCAACATCTATTGGCACCCAAAAGTTACTTGATGTCATCACTGTTCAACTGTTGGTCGTCTACGATCGACTACATTTCCCCAAATTTTCCCTCTAATGAATCTATTAGGGAAATTTTGAGCATTGACGAGCTACCTCAGGATGATAACCATCATAGATCCTCTTTTCTTCCCCCTCATGAAGAAATTTGGGGAGATATACACTCTATCTTCCCTCCTGATGTTGATTTTTCGTTGTGTCCCATGACTTCAACTTCCGATGATTTGGATCCAGTAGTTGGCATGGGGATCTCTTCGATAGGGCTATTGGAGCCTGATCTCCTCACCCCTGTCGCAGCCCTCAACATGTGTTCCTTCCATAGTTATTTTCTTCCATCCAGTGAAGATCTCTTGGAAGCCATGACCGTGTTTTGTCCCTTGACATGGTGTCCTTCCAGAGCGTTATCCTCTTGGAAGTCATGATCAAGGAGAGTCCACGAGCATAGTTTTCCTCTCTGTATCAATCTTGTTAAAAAATGAAACAGAGGTCATGAGCATAGTTTCTCTTCTCTGTAACAAGATCGTTAAAAAATGCAACAGAATCTTTGAGCATAGATTTCCTCTTTGTAGCAAGCTCCTTAAAAAATTAAACAAAAATATGGGGACTGAACCCAGAGCCCTGAGCATAGTTCTTTTCCTATGTCAAGCTTGTTAAAAAATGAAAAAGTCACCTCTCTTGAACCTTATTTTCATCCACTCTTATCATTTTTCCCCATCTCATAGAGAAATTGGTGACAACCTCAAATTCGGTGAATGAATTGAAGCTTGGAGGGCATGTCTCCAGCCTTTGATGATCATTATGGAGTTAAGCCACTAGATTTCAAGCTGGGGGCATACCGAGCTTAGTCTTTGTTCTTTCTCATGCTCGAAAAAACATGAGAATGTAACGAGTATACTTTTATTACTTTTTCGGACTCGCATGGATATACAAAAAAGGAATCCCTTGGAGTCGTCTTTAAGCTCTTTTCAGACTCCATAAACATGAAAATATTTTCGAGTGATCTTGCTTCCTTTCCCACTCGTTAAAAGGTTTGAAAGGGCATCTTTCAAGTGGTATTTTATCTCTTTTTCAGCCTCATGAGACTAACATTATGGAAAAGGAAAACACTGGAGTCATCTTTAAGTTGTTTTTAGACTCTCTAAATATGAAAAACAACCAAGTTTACCTTCTCTGGACTCGTTAAACAATCATACATTGAAGGGACCATACGGGACTAAACCCTTACTTCTTCCAGTTTGCTAAACAAAGGAAGAGGGACTTACTGAAGGTGAGTCATTTCAAGCATGTGTTACCCTCCTCGAGCTCATTAAATTAAAAAGAGGTACTTGTCTATCTGGATGGGGGAAAAATTGAAAGAAGCAATCCAAGCAGTTTTTGAGAACACTACAAGTAACTCTTACGGTCGCCCTTGAACATGACACTTTTTCTTTGCACACATTGTAATCCATTGAACCTATGCACTAAGCCAATCCTCTGAGTTTATTTGACTCTTTGGGGTCACCTCATGAAAGTCACAGCATCCACTGCATCATCAAGTTTTGGTCCATGTCAAGCTTTTATTGTTGTGCCTCAGTGTTCAAGGGAAGTATTTTCCTCGAGAGTCAGCCATCACAAATATCTTGTTTCAATACTTGTGTCAGTCCATGTTCATTTGATCTACCAATTACATCTATGTGTCAGTTTCATGTCATTGATGTGGGATACATCAAGGCCCTCCTTCGACGAGTCTATTCCTGTCAAGTTCAACACATTATCCAGGAACTAGACTTAGAAACCAGTTAGTACCTTGGGACCTGCATGCCTCAATGGCAGGCCTCCTTGCGTCCGATAGTGGGTTTACAGCATTTACCTCTGATTGGATGATTCCACAGATGTTTGAATTCATCTCATCTATTCACATTCGTTGGAATGCACTAGAGTACCTTGGGGATCATTGACATCAATGGTGATCTCCCTCGCGCTTGTTAACAGTTTACCTCATTGACCAGTAATCAAGTGGTTTCTACCATGTTCGACATCAGGACATCTATTCACGTGGTTAGATTCGTACTACATCGGGATTAGTAAGAAGACCCTGGTTTTATTTTTCACTCTTATGTATACTTTGCCCAGGTTGCGAAGGAGTTCTTTTGAACTATGACACATATACTGTTACATAGATCCACTTTGTATTGGTCGTGGCTATGTCTTTTCATCTCGTAGATCCACTGTGTATTCTTCGTGGCTACGATCAATTCAGGTCATAGGTGTATAGATCCACATTGTATCTTCAGTGGCTATACCTTTTATCAATATAATTATGGATCTGCAGTGTATTTTATGGTGGCCATACCTAAAAAGTCTTTATCACTCAAGCATAGGTATGGTTGCCTTGGGTTTGAAACATGTCATAATATTTGTTTGATGGTTGTGTGCAGCATTTTTTGGTCTCTCTGCATCCATACCCTTTCTCAAAAAAGTCTACAAAGTACTTCATTCATCATCATCTTCTGACATCTCACTTTGGGGGGCAATCTGTTACACATCAAAATTACTCACTTCAATAGTGTCACAAGTGTCATCATTACAAGTGTTGTAAGTGTCGCATCTTATCCGCAAGTGTCACATATTGACCACAAGTGTCGCAAGTGTCACATATTGACCACAAGTGTCGCAAGTGTCACAAAACTCATACTGCCATCTTTCCTATGTCATGCCTCTAACGACATCATAAGGACACTTAAGACACCTCAAACACTAGTTTTAAAGAAGAGAAATCAGTTGACAAGGAGTACAAGCCTTTTGCCACTGGAAAAACCACTCAAAAATGGATTTTGAAGGGCATCGCTCCCCTCCCCACTGTCAGGGAATGCCAGCGCTCCCTGGGCCTCTTTGTGGGAGCACTCAAACGCTCTTTGTACCCTTTTGGCAGAGCACTACCTTTTTTGAACGGATTTTTGGTTTGTTGAGCTAAAACAGGGAAGAATCCCCTCAATTTTTGAAGGTGGTTGAATTTGAATACAAGGTCAAGGCATGATCTTAGGGAAGATCCTAAACTGAAGGAGAGGAATCCTCAACTTATCCCAAATATCTCTCAAGTGGTTGGGCCTCTCCAAGGTTATATAAGGAGGCCTCCTCATGGTGAAAGGAGAGGTGGAGACTAGAGAGTGATACCAAACGTATGATCCTATAAGTGGTATTGACAGAAAAGATTGGAGATATGAAACTTATGATATCATGAGTGAGATTTCATAAAAGAAATCAGTGTAGATTACTTGAGCAAAGGGGTTGGACAAGGAGAACTAGAAGAAGTTGTTGCACCTTCATCAAAAGATTGTAAGTACTTTTACTTGTTCTTATCAATACACCAATGCTTGGTCTGCTTCTTTCGAACTTATGTTTGTTCCACATGAGTTTGTATTTAGTATATGGATCTATATTTGAGCTAATATCAGTAGAGTAGGAAGTCCATTGTATCTTTTTTTTTCCTACAGGACCTATCAGGGAGCTCGGGATCAAAGCTGAGCCTGGACTTTGCAAGGACAAACGTCATTAATAAGGTACATATATTTCTTCTTCTCCTTCATATGTTAGCTTGATTAGATCTAAAATAATGCCAGTGTCCATGTTAAGCACTTTTCTGTCTTGGCCTTAGGAGTCTAGAGACCAAGAGGGAATATGCTTCTCCGCAGAAGGATTCACCTGTAACACCCATCACATATTCAATTTTTTTGAGAATTAGAGTGACACATACCATGATACCCGGACTCATTACCTCATGGAGAAAGACCCATTGTTGTTGAAGGACCAAGCCTATGGGATGGATTTTGTTTTTGCTGACAAGGTGGAGACGTTGAAGAAGAAATATGGGCCCTCCAGGGCCAGGATCAAGTCAATATGGCTCTCAGTACTCCATGTCTAAGACTTGTGGGCTTCGAGACATAATCTCTTAGTTATCCCTAGGCTAAGTGATAATAGTAACCATACGTCATGTGAACACCAGTAGGACCATATCCAGGTTGTGCCGAGATGAAAAAACTAGATGGTCCTCCCATATATAGTGGATGTCTGGGTTGTCCACCTATGTAAGGTGGTTGTCCTGATTGTCCACCCATGGAATCCAGTTGTCCTAGTGGTCCACCCATGTACAGTGACTAAATAGATGGACCTCCTACTTACTGTGATTAACCTGATGGTCCCCCCATGTATTTTGATTTAAGGGATTGTTGCACCAGAATGATGGGGTTTACGAATTGATAGGGAAAAATTCCTTATGAAGGAATGCCCACAGGATTAGGTTGACCCCACAAAGGATTAGCAACTCCTGGAAATGGTTGTCCATGATATAGGATATTGGTAGTAGGGATAAAAGGACTTGCAAGAGAAGCTTTCCCCCAGGATTGTTGATGTTGCAACCATGTAGGTTTCCCCCCAGTAAAAATTTTCCCTAGAGCTGAAGGTTTCCCCCCAGCTGAAGGTTTCCCTCCCATTAAAGATTGACCTCCAATGTAAGGTGAACCAATCTAAGATGGTTGAGATGAATTTTGATTAGCTTGTGTAACCGTGGTTGTGTGAATGACTTTATTGCTAGTCATCTAACTGATGGGATGACAAAATAAAGAATATGGTGTGTGCATGTGTGGAACTAGTGAAGCAGGAACATTACCTGACCCATGTGCGAAGAGATATGTATGCGTAAGTGATTGAGTCAAGATTACCTGGGTCACCAATGTTTTTGGTAAAGAAGGAGAACCAACAGTAGCAACTACAAGAATTGTGGAAAAATATAAGCTCCCAAGTCCTTCAGGAAAACCAAAATATGGTGAGGTCATTCCAAAATATTGTGTAGTAGTGGAACCGAGCGGTGAATTGTAAGAAGAATAGGAATCAAGATATATCGTAGATGGTGGATCAGTGAGTGGTTGGCGAAGTGGATTAGTAAAAAGAGGATTCATGTAAGATGCAAGGCTTTCTACGAAGGTTGTGATAGGTTCTTCAACATGTTGGCCACTTCGAGGAGCTATGATCCCAGTCTTGAAAGTTTGATCTTCGATCATTCCTTCGTAAGAAACATTGTGTTGAAGTTCTTGAACATCAGGATCCATACCTTGTATAATATGAAATCTCCAATCCTAAGGTCGACTATGAAATTCAAATAAACACACTCCTAGAAAACTAAAAGCAATCAACCATGAAAAAACAAACTCAAGGATCTTCTGAAGATGGGATATCAAGCTGCCAACGAAGAAATCAGAAGTAATTACCCTGACCTCCACGTAACATCCCTTGTCGGTGAAATTAACCCTCACTTTCGCAGGGTCACCCTCCAAGGGCACTGAGAGTGTGATACAATGTCTACCATAGGTATCATGGGAATCCCCCCACATTCACCTTTGTAGATACCTAGGAAATTCCACTGAGGNAGGTACAGTTGACAGTCAAGACCGAACGTATGGGAAGGATATCAAATTTTGAAATTGTTCTAGAGGACCGAGGACAAATGGAACAATAAACTCCAGAGGACCCTGAACAGATTTGTAGTTCACAAAGTTTCGAGACCAAATGAATCAATGACACTTTAGGAAGAACCCCCAATATACACACTTTCTTCTATGAATGGTCAAGCTTTGGAGGGGTAATCTTTGTTTCTCTTTTGCACGCAACCTCATGTTTAGCCCATGTGTGAGAGGGAGTTCCCTACTATGCTTATACAAAATTTGTATTTGTTCACTCTTTAGTGCTCTACAGTATGTTTAAAAGTCTTGGACAATTTACACACTTTTCCTAGTCCAAAGATCCTAATCCTGTGCTATTGTTGGTGTGCTAAAACCAAAAAATGTTCTAGTTGATTTCATTAGTGTGTGGTTGATTTTAATGGATTTTACTCAATAGGTTCATGGAGATGAAATTGATGATGTGAGAGAGACTCAAGTCCAATAGAATGCAAAATAATGAGATGCAATTCGTCCTTTTCGATGAAATCTATGTATGGGAAGGAGAAGAGTTATATTTTTCTTAACATAAGAAAAAACTCAAAACAATGCAACTTTCAATTTTTGGGATCAAGATGATGCCAAAATACCAAGCAAATGTTTCCAAAAACCGAAATGCACATGCAAAACTAGCTCTTTTTCCAAACATATACCAAAATAAATTTCTTGAAGAATGCAAAAATTTCTTTGTTTGATAATGTATGCAAGGAGATATGCAAACTTTTTTGCTTCTTAACTTTCAAATGGAATGAAAGAGGTCTATGTTTGACATAGAGAAATATGAGGGAAAAAATCAATCAAACAAAGCACGCTCAAAATAATGAGAACTGGAAGAAAACAAGTGTGAGATAACTTGTTCAATCAAGGACTCAAAAGATGCAAAAGATAAAGAAGACAAGCACTCATCAAAATCCTCAAACAATGAGTAGCAATAATCAGCATTCAAGGCTAGGTTGTGGCAAACAAGAGAGTCCTAATCATCAGACAGTAAGATGTTTCAATGAAGACAGAAAAGGCTCAATACCAAACAACCTTTTTAAACCCTAGTTGATGAAAACTCCTAAAGAAACAAGCAATCTAAAAGCTTTTCGAGATGAAGATCAGAGAATTGAAAGGAAGGATGAACCAAGGGATCTTGTTAACCCAAGGGGATCACAACTAGGAGAAAATTTCAAACTCAAATAAGGAAATGAAAATGAGTAATAAATGTTTAATTCTCAATCAAACAAAGGAAAAGACCAACTAGGAGACTCTAGGATAAAAGCCTCTCAAAATAAGACTGAGAAAAGCAAGGTAGAACCAAGCAAAATCACCTTAAAAGGGAGACTAGCACCCCTGTTACCAAAGGAACAAGGTATCATGGCACCCCCTAGGAGGCTTAGGGGGAGAAATGGTCAAGCTAATGCCACCCCTTAGGAGGCTTAAGGGGATCACGAGTCAGCCATTGGCACCCATGTATGAACTGCAAGGGAGTGCCAGTTTCTAAAAAGCTAAAAAAAAATGGATTCCACAAGCTCAGACTCAATAGAGACTCAATCAATGGCTTTGTAAACTCTTCAATGAGGAAGAGGGAAGGGGAAATAACTCAGAAAAAATCATCAAACAAGAAATATCTAATCACAAGCAAGGATTCAAGATGAAACAAAGGAAAGAATAGTCAAAGTCCTTCCCCAACGAAGTCATCATTTGTTTGTTGTGAGAAATCTAACCCTGTGGACAAGATAAGCTCCCCATTGGACCAAGACCCCTATCTTTGGTCCAAAGACAGAATTGAACAATTGGTTACTACTTTCTTCCTTGTTTCTCCAATCCTTGGGCTTGATCTCCAAGCTCCTTAATGCAACTGAAGTCCTGCAAAGACTAGCAAAGGAACACTTCCTCCTACTCTAGATGATTATATAAAGTAGATCTATCTATGAAGAATGAAATGACAATAAACAAGAAAATTTAGAACACATGAACTTGAAGGGAATAGGCCAAGTTGATATTAATTTGAAATCCAAGTTACAAGAACTTACAAACCATGTATAATGCTACAGTATTTTCTCCAAGCTCTCCTCATATATCCCTTGCATGAAAAACTTGAAATCAAAATGTTGAGGCTTCTCCCAAGATCAAAGGTTTGATATATGAATTTTTCCCCTCTTCACCTTAGAAATAACTTCAATATATAGGCTTGAGAGGCATAACCACCATGAGCTAATGAGGGATATGGTTGAGGATATGTCTCCTTAATTTGGGATTTGATCCTAATATATATCCATAGTATAGGAGTCGAGCACAACCAACCTCATCCCAAGAGAGATGGCCCTTAGGAAAAGGTGGAGAATCCCATAATTTCCTCTAACAAGACTGACTCGCTTCCTTAGTGAGATACAGAGAGCCATTGGCACCCCCTAAGCATCAATAGAGGAGTATTAGCACCCCCTCAACATGGGAAGGGGAGAACCACCCTTCTAACATGCTAAAAAATGGTCGAAATTTCCAAGAAAAAGGTGTGTTTTGACTGTCAAATGATAGGGATTCTTCTTCCAACATGACTTAGGGATTGTGACAAATGTTTATATGGTTTCAATAGGTTGAAACACTTATAAAAGTGAATGTGACACTTGGTAAGGTGCATACGACACTTGAGATAGTGCATGCGACACTTAACAAGGTGCATACGTCACTTTGTGACACTTGTGACACTTAGGGTGCGACACTCAAGTGTGACATTTTGGTGTAACAGTGTGATGCAACATCATTTGAAATGCAACCTTTTTCCAAGCCATTTATTTGTTGTTAATTGATTATGGTCCAAATCATTGAGTGTTATGTGCAATGGAAATTAAGTAGCACTGAAATTCCACTTGAATCTAAGAACACATCAAGTGTCATGTGCAAGGAAACTAAAAGACACCGCAAAATGCATTCCCTCAATAAGAGGGGCATTTATTAATTATGTGTTTTTCTTTTCTTACATGTCCTTGAATTTTGTGGAGAAGTGTTTCATTGCTCTTAGGACCTTAGGGAAAGCATCTAAAGGATAATCTATGGCTCTTATCTTTTTCCAGCTACAATCCCTCTGATCCTTTATCCCCTTCTTCCCTTGAAATAAGGTATAAGCCCTTCTTGGGTCAATAATCTAGAAAACCCAAAAGATGATGAAACGAAGGGAAATAAGCATGAAAAGTGGTAAGTATGGATGGGAATGGTACGATGACCCTTCAAGGAGACACCCTAGTAGCAATCTGTTTCCCGAGGATGACTCACTTACTAGGAAAACATGCCAAACACCAAGGTGAAATGAGGAAAAAGGAATAATTCCCAAGAAAATGTTTTCAAAATCAATAAAGGACCCTTTGAAACATCTTCAAATGCTTCAATTATTAAAATGACACTTACCATGAGATAGGACTTGTTACCTCATGAAGAAAGACTTTTTGTCTTATGTGATCCAAGCTGGTGTGGTGGTCATTGTTGTTTCCAATTAATGGTGATGTGTGGTAAGAAGAAGGGGCTTTGTCCAATAATCTAGCTCTCAGCACTCCATGTCTGCAACCTGCGGGCCTCAAGATATCATCTCCTTAGTTACCTCTAGAAATGGGGGGTAAAATTTGGATCCTACTTGGGGACATGTACTCATCGTAGAGTACATGATAACCTCAACATATCCTGGTAAGACCTATTCATACACACACTAAAACAAGATATGTTGGGATATCGAAGGGTGGAGCACTCTATTGAAAAGTCAACAAGAAATGTGTGTCTAATTTATTTTTCCCTTAAATAAATTGGACAATAAATATTAATCCATTATCTCATAATTACTTGAAAATAGTTAAATGAAATGGAAAATCAACTAGCTATAGGAAATTCGATTTCAAAGGTTGACTGGTGGGACATGGAAGTCGAATTAGTTATAACTAAGTGACTTGAAGTTGTAACAGAGTTATAAGTGTAGTTATGTGAGTTGTGAAGTAGTTTAACTTAGTTAAGTGAGTTAATCTCAGTTGCACTAGTTGTAACTGAACTTACACTAGTGAGAGTTCAGTGAATTAATTATTAATTAATTCACAATCAGTGATCTCACATGCAACTGAAGATTTACCACTGTTAACTACATGCATGTCAGATCTAGTGGAGACCCGGTTGAGATAACAGGTGAAAGGGACAGTTTGGCTATCATTTGTGATTTGAGTGAAGTGCACTCATTCAATCACACACACAGTGGATGTGCCCATGAGAAATGTGCAGCCTAGGCAAGAAGAATTTGAATTCATGTGTAGGTATTCCATTAGCAGGGATTGCGTAGACGACGTAGGTTGTCTGGAGGCAGAGAATTGGCACATGTATTTGTTTATTTTTGTATGACAATGTGAGATGATTGTATTGTACTGAGAGCTCTTGGATTAGAGTTTTGTATGAGATTGTTTCATGATCCACGATATACATAATATATGATAGTGGGGTTTTTAGCTTTATGATTTCTCGGTAAAACATATGTGTTATGTGTGATTGATCTTTCTTCTTGATATTGCAATTGGCGATCGTGTTTTAAATTCCACAAGAATATTAGTAGAAGAGATTATGTATTTAACAGTGGCATATAATTGTTAGATCAAGAGAATCCAGGCAATACATAATTTGTATTGAAATTTCTACATGGTATCAGAGTGCAGAAGATTGCAGAAGTTGAGTTTGTGATTGGATAGAATTTGAATTGCAGAAAGACTTTCTTGGTGCTACAGCTGATTCAAGATCAAAATGGATTTCAATGGCTTGAGGTTAGAGTATGCACTCGAGGGCAGATCGAACTACATTTCTTGGAAGGACAGGATGGAGGCAATACTTGAAGACAATGGATTTTAGGAATTCATTGACAAATATGTTCCTAAGCCAGATGTTGCAGGTGCTACAAATCTTGATGCATGGCAAAAGAAAGTGGCAAAGGCAAGGAGGATTCTTTTGGAGGGAGTACGAGACCACATTGTCTCAATCCTTCATGGGAAATCCACACCACATGCAATGTGGAAGACTTTGATGGATCTATTCCAAAATAGCAGCAACCATAGGAAATTGGCACTCAAAGATAAACTTAGGAAGATCGAGATGGAGAAGGGCGACTCCATTCCAAAATATGTCACAAAGTTTTTCCAATGTAGAGATGAGCTGGGGAGTGTGGGAATAATAGTCACTGATGATGATTTGGTGAGCTTGGCTCTCCTAGGACTTCCCAAGAGTTGTCATAGTTATCAAGACTCTGTCAATGGAAGGGAAAAATTGTCAGATTGGGAACAACTATGGTCACATCTAGTGCAGGAGGAGTTCAGGCGAAAAACCAGAGATGGCTCTTCATCAAAGCATGATGATGAAAAGGATTGTGATTTGGATGCTAAGGTAAGGAAAGGGAAGGGGAATAAATTCCATTCAAAATCCAAGTCTAAAGTTAAGAAGCTAGATTTGTACAAAGTGAAGTGTTTTCATTGTCATGAACATGGGCATCTCGCTACTAACTGTCCGTAGAAGAAGAAGGATGAGAAGGTTGTTGGATATGCAAATGGTGAGGCCCTTTCCTCGCAAATTGAACTCAAATTCTCTTTGATCGCATGCATGGCATAAATTGCATTGGGATCGGTGTGGTATTCAGATAGTGGCGCTTCCTTCCACATGACGAGAGATAAGGATCTTTTCAGTGACTTGAAGGATAAAGATATCAAAATACATATAGAGATGGGTGATGATGGACGATACAATGCAACTAGCATTGGTTCCATTACCTTTCAGAGGGAGTCAAGTAAACCATTTCAATTAAAATATGTTATGCATGTTCCAAGTCTGAAGAAAAACTTGGTCTCAGTCCCAATGTTGGAGGACAGAGGCTATAACGTTGTTTTCAGTGGTGGAAAAGGTTTTCTGCGACATAAAACAATGAGTCAAGTCAAGAGGATAGGGATTAAAGTTAATAATCTCTACATGTTGGAGGTGGATGGTTGTGCTGCCATGATGGGCAAGGCAGAAAAAGTTGTGAGCCGGGATGAGAGAAAATTATGGCATAGGTGATTGGGCCATATTCATCATGGAGCCTTGAAAATCATGTAGCAAATATCTACTAGACTTCTAATGGGAACACTTGCTCAGTTAGATCAGTGCAAGGGTTTCACCATGGGGAAGTATGTAAATTCCACCTTTCATGAAAAGGAGAACCATGCTTTGGTGATCTTGGAGAGAGTTCACATAGATGTGTGTGGACCATTCTTGATTGCTTCAACAACAAAACATAAGTATTATGTTATTTTTGTTGATGCATTTTCTCATAAATGTTGGATCTTCTTCATGTAGAAGAAGGATCAAACATTCTCAAAGTTCTGTGAGTTTAAATCATTGGTGGAGAAAGAGTCAGGGAAGCAAGTGAAAGCTCTAAGGAGCGATAATGGTGGAGAATACATCTCTAATGAATTCAAAGACTTCTGCAGCAAAGAAGGAATTCGAAGAGAACTCATAGCACCTCATAACCCACAACAAAATGGGGTTGCAGAGAGGAAGAACAGAAC
>JASDQU011507951.1:1198-16155 GCA_032191745.1 Picea mariana
TAATAAATTAAAATTTATTAAATTTTAATTCATTCCCCAAATATTTAATGAGTTAATTAATTAATTAATCGATTAATGAATATATATTAAACAATAATTAATTAATTAATTAATATACATTAGGACAATTAATTATTTAATTAATTAAACTTAATAAACCTTAAACAATTATTTAACTTTGACAATTAGTTATTTAACTAGG
This sequence comes from Picea mariana, assembly GCA_032191745.1. NCBI lineage: Eukaryota > Viridiplantae > Streptophyta > Pinopsida > Pinales > Pinaceae > Picea > Picea mariana. Next base: position 1,401 of record JASDQU011507951.1, read on the forward strand.
GTTGTTACATCATCAACCTAGAAGGCTGACGGACAAAAGTATGTCACATCTCCATAAACCTCTAAAAAAATAAAAAAATAACTTTGAAGCAAAAGCGAGGTTCTCACTCCCATTTATCTTAGCACGACATCTATCTAGAGCTATACGAAATTTCCGCAAAAAAATGGCAGACCATCTAATTCATCGTGGCTTCTATATAAAATAATTAACATATACAAAAGAGCGCAACTAATGCACTACCAATCACTAGTAAAGTGTAAAATGGTCGTCACTAACAGTGAGAGTCACCTAACCTCCTCTGCACCGAAAGAAGCAATTTGTAGTTGTCCACTATACGCCTAAAAATAAGCTAGACAAAGTACATCAACCATAATATATATTTAAGAGTACATGAGATTAATCTTTGTTGCAACACTGATTGGGACATCGGATAACTAGGGAAAATCCTGCCCTCTCCTTATAGCCTAGTGATAAAATATATATCGTCTTCAATGGGTTGGTACCACTAATAAAGGCCGACACGGAAATCTTGTTGATGGACATCCCATTGACAAATTATTGCACCAAGAACCCAGAGTGCCCCTCATGGATGTAACCTCCTCATAGTACTTAAGAAGGCCTACATTCCTCAACAGGACATGGGTAAATGCAATAATAGGAGGAGGGGACAAAAACCTATCCCTCTCCCTCGCCTCCCAATTTCGTACAACATTGTATAGGTCAACCCCATGTTCATGTTGTTTTTGTTTCCCTCTTTGTTGACATATATGCATGATTAACATATAAAATACATCATCCTCATACATAAAACATAAAAAAAAATAGTAAATGATAAATTTATTTATAAATACGGAAAAAATAACTTTCTTCAAAAATTAAGTAAATTTCATCACCAATGTGCCCAAAAAATAGTCAAGTACTGCTCATGGTACCTAGATTACTTGTGATCACCATCTACGATGCGCACATGTAACACAACACACTATATAAAATTTGTTATATTATTTTATATGGTGCGTTGTATAACCTTACCGCACTCATGTGTTAAGGTTAACCGACAAACCACCTAAAATAATAAAACTTAAAATCTCAAAGCACCATAAAACCATTTAAAAGAAACTTATTACTATGGTTCATAGTGTTTCTCGACACACACTGGTGCGTTACATGAAAGACAACGCACTGCACCAACAATTTTTAAAAAATTGATAATCACAGTACTTCAAAATTTAGGCTCTAATTTGTTTATGGCGGTGCATTGGGTAATCATTAACGCACCGATGAGTAAGTTTACCAATGAACCAAATAAAATAATATATCTTATTTATGTGGTGGGGCATTTAACTCAACAATTTGGTGCGTTAACGTTATTTCGACACACCGCTAAAAATCAACTATATTATTTTAGGTGGTGCATCAGTAAAATTACCGACCGGTGAGTTAAATTTTACCCAATGTACCACCACGTTAGAGTTTACAAACACACCTCCGAAAAATTAGGCATGGTGTTTTGGTGCACCTTGTAAATTTTCAGGGTGCACCATCCGTGGTGCGAGACGAATGACTTGAATGCACCGCACAAGAAAAAAAATTAAAAACAGTGGAAATTTAACTAAATTTTAAATTTTAATCCACTAAGAGTTTAAGTTATAAAGAAATAAAGAAATTACCCCAACATTTTCTCATTGGGGAGACATGGTTGCCACGTAGTCCCAACGTTTGGAAAAATTTGAGAGCCAGGCACCAAGAAAAGGATGAAAGGAATGAAATAAAGGGAAGCACCAATGACAAGAAGCTTCAGAGAGGCCAAATTTGCACTGGTGTTGAGAGCTCTACAACACTGAAAAGGGTAAAAATGAATTTTACGACCGATGATATTTTAAGGATTTTTTCTAGTACTTTTTTTTATTTAACCAATGCGTCAATATATAAGTAGTGCACCAGAGTATATTTTGTTTTTAAATAACCCTACCATGGTGAACCAATTTTTACAACAACGGTGCACACCAGTGTATCAGTATTTAAGTAGCGCACTAGAGTATATTTTTTTTAAAATAACCCTACCATCGTGCATCATCTTTTAGAGAATCGTTGCATCCATAGTATAAAATTCACCAACGTGTTATGTATTTATAAAAAACCATAAAAAACCATCCTCTAAAACCTTTTCCCACTAGCCTCCGCTATAAATAGTTTTTTGGGTTATTTTTGTGGAGGCTTCGACAAAAACCTCTGCTAGAGGCTCCTTTCCTTGTAGTGCATATATATTCCAAACTCATTTCGTCCATGGAATATCTCCCATAGTACTATATGTTGGTAATAAAAATGGTTTATGTTGTCATCAAATCAACTACATCCATATAATAGTGTTGCAAAATTTGGTTCCCCAAAGAATTTGTCATGAAAAAGAATCGATGGTATGAATCGTTCAAAAGGAGAAATTTGTGTCCCTTTATTCTATAAAATTAAATGAGATTTATTATATCCATGCACCAGTTATTTAGATATTTTTTCTATAGAGGGAAGTTTTTTATATGTCATGAAGAGATTCCATAACCTTTCTTTCTAAACATTACCATTTAAATATGCATTTCTATATTTTAATTTTATTTTTATTAGCACTTCGATAGTCATTGATTCATCTAAGATTCTTGGCAATAATACTTGTACTCCTTGTAAATCTATAGGGACATTTATAATTGTTCTTCTGAGTCCAATTTAAACCTATTTTAGTCAAATTTCCTTCTTTGTGCACATGCCATTGTTGGTGATACCAAACATTCCTCAAGATGTGATAATTTTCATAGATTCTAATTGAGTATTGGGTTGACTATGTGAAGGGGATGTAAATGTACACGATTATCCATTGCTAATTTCCCCTTTTGAATGTTTTCATATTTCATTGTTAAGTTCAATAGTTTTACATCCTTTTCCAACTGTCAATCTTGAAAAATATGATATTGTGTTGTTGTAAACTTCAAACATGTCTATTTGGAGTTGCATATTCTCACATATCATGCATACATGTGTTGGTGTGTCTTTGAATGACTCTAAATATTCCTCAATTTTATTTTTTTTACGTTTGGACAATTTTTTTTTAATGCAACACAAGAATGAATTTGTCTTCATATTTCTCATTTCATGTGTTGCAATATTGCAAATTTATTCTTTAGCAGTTTGATCAAGCTACTTTCAAGCATTGCACAATCAAGTTCCTGAATTCAATTTAGATGTGTGTATGTCTCTCTTGATATATTTTTTTTCGTTTCCACACAATTTTTTGTTTTTGTTTCTAACTATGCATTTTACTTTAATAAACAATTTAAGGCAAAGTTCTATTCAATGAAATTAGTATTTTTTATGTAATTCCCTATATTTAATAACAAATATTAAATACATGGGAACAAAATTATAAATGGATTTGAAATGATAATAAGTGATAATAAAAACATATAAATACAATTAAAGTAGCCAACTAATATTAATACATTTGTAAGGAAAGTAATAAAAAGTAAAGAGAAATTACTAATTGTAGCGAATGGAAAATCTAAATTATATGATGAAAAATGGAATCCATGGATGGATTCTATTTAATGAAGGAAGATAAGGGAGTGAAGGGGCTTTTTGTGAAAGGGAAATATTGACTTGAGGATTTAAATGTTGGCATAGGAGGTTGATTGAGGGGTCTTTTTGTGGAAGGCAAATATTAAGTTGATTAATTATAGGTTGTCATAGAAGGTAGATATATTGATTGAGGGATCGATGGCTCTCAACTGTATTGACTAAGGGGTTGTTCGGGAGGAGAGTCACCCCCCACACTTTTTTGCATATGGATGGATCAAATATATTACGCTTAGCAGTTCTGTGTTCTCCAAATTTAAATCAATTTAACTCTATAACTCTCAAGTGATCATCAAAACACCCCTTCTTCTTCTTGATTATGCATGTAGAATTTAATTATCTTTATTTTCTTAGTTAATGGTTACAAATTACATTGTTTGATTTGTGTTTAATGTGGTAAGTTAGATTTGATTTTTAAAGCATTACATATGGTATCAAAGCTTAGCTTTAAAATTTATTGGATCTTTGGGTTGCCATATTCTTCAAGACTAGTTGTTATAAATAATTTTATTATATATATTTAAAAAAAAATCTCATTGAAAAATAAATCCTAGAATGTTTAAAAAAAAATGAATATCAAACTGTACACTACATTGAATTAGTAATTTTGAAGTAAAAATATGACATCTAATTGAAAATTTTGGAATAAAAATATAAAAACTTTCCATATATGAAATTATTGTCATGCACTAATCCAATGATTGAAAACGTAGGTAAACTTGCCACACATAAAAAAAAAATTCCCATGCAATAATCCAATGATCAATGAAAACTGGTGTGTATCTATATTTCATTTTGTCATGCTATATTTCATTTTAAGCCCTTATTTGTATACACATTAGTTCATGGAAATCATCTATTGATTGAATCGTGTTTAAGGAATTCTATCACTAGCTTAATTATAATCACCGACATTTAAGTTTGGAAGGAAGGGAGTAGGGTTTTACGTTTTAAACTACCAAGCTAACCATACCGTTTCTCTGAGATTATATTGGGTGACCATTATAAATATCATTGCAAGGATTGCATAAGCTCTGGTTGTTTTGTTCTCATACTGCACAGATATTTTCAAATAGTCGTATGGGATATCTAACTCGTATCTTATATCAATCATGCTTTTTTTCTGATTTATTCATGAAGTAGTATCAGGATTGACTGAAAAACCAGACCAACCTTACCATAATAGGATTAGGTTATAAATCCATTATTTTCAAGCCAACAATTGCATTTTTCGATCTCGGGTTGAACGAGAAAAACATATATATAGTCCAATTTTAAAATAATAAGAACTACATGCAATAAGAGGTCAGAAAACCAATCGTCAGTGTATCGAGCACTCGATGATGTAGGAGCATCGACGACAAGGTTATAGTTGAACCTGAATGTTATAATGAGGATGATGATGGTGACATAGAGGGAGTAATAGGTATAGGAATGAAGATTTGAGATGGAAGAATGGTTCATGAGCCATGTACTAGAAGAAGTTTTCATGTATTCAGGTGGATGGATATTCTTTTATATGGACATACACAATGTTAATGTGTTGCAGATACAAGATGAAATAATATTGAAGATGATCAAGGAAGAAAACCAAGTAAAATCTAATTTGAAGACAAATTGAGCACACTGGAAAACATGGAGAAGATACCAGTTTAATGAAGAATACTCATTTAAGAGGGACTTGAGGGAATAATTCCTACTTGTAATGTTTAATGAATAATATGATGGAAAATGTAATAATGTATAATTATTCTAGAATGACTAGGAAGGAATGAGAAATGGAGAGAAATTAGTAGATGTAGGAATGAATATTGTTGAGAGAATCATGAAGATTTTGTGGAGAGATCATAGGAAATCCTAGTTGAGGAAACAATGGAATTAATTTTCCAATGATGATGTATTTGTTATGGTCACCTCATATTATATAAATGGACCATATGTACATTAGTGTAACATTGATAAATGATTGTTTAATAAAATTTTCCCTTTTGGGGGTTTGCGAGTATATTTTCCAATGTACCTTGCTTTGTATGTATTCCTATGTGTGTTTTGGTGCATCTTTTTTGGTATCAAAGTGATGGTTACAAAGCTATGATGTCAAAGGTGTTTGTAGATTCCCTTGGAATTGTGTCGTTGCAAAATATGGAGAGGTGTCTCTTGTAGAGTTATTCGTCAATTTAATTTGTGACCATGTTATAAAGATGATGAGTAGATTCCAATTGATATATGCAGTATTGAGAGATTCAAATTATGTGGAATTGGTGAAATGATGTGTTTATTGTTTTGGTATAATATATTTATGGTTGCAACAAAGAATCATCCCATAATTAAGTGCAAGACTAGATTTGGGGATTTGGGTGGAGAGCAACGTTAGCATTCTTCTCCTTGTTGTGATGTATAGAGAGACATAGTGTATCCATTTTATAAGCTACAATGTCTCATAGTTCCCACCAATCTCTCACAATTCTCCCCAATTGAAAGAGAGGATTGAAAAGTCCGCAATGGAGTGCTTGACTTCAACTATATGTATTTATGGACCGTGTTAAATACCTGGTGTCAGAACTGGTGATATTTTTTAGGAGTTTTAATCTCGTTAATTACTTGTAGTTAGTTTTGAAACCACTTGATATTTAATTCAAATACTAACCATAAAATTGTCAAATGTATAATATTTATACATGCAACAAGAGATCGATTTGTGTGTTCATTCTTCAATATGTTTCATGTATTCTTCTTTCTGTATTACTTTCATGGTATGAGAGCCATCAATTGGGAGAAGATATTGTTATTGTGTTCCCCCACTCTCTAACAATGAAGAACCCTCTTCACACTAGTTTGGAGAAGAGTTTACCACTAGTTTGAATAAGAGCCACAGAGTTGCCGCTAGTTTGGAGAAGAGTCATCACCGCTAAAGTGGAAGAGGGTCACTGGTTGAGAAAAGCCTTTGATTAGGATTCACAGTCTTCGATTTCCTTTTACAATAAATCAAATAAATTTCCATTGTTTAATGCTCCATTGATTTTTCTCAAGAGTATTTTGTGAAATTTGGAGTTTCTTTGAAAGTTTGATTGGAATTTGAAAAGTGGTTTAAAAACATTGTGGGTGATATTTTTGGAAATAAACAAATGTGGTTTAGAACTCATTTTGAAACCCTCAAGATGAGTGAAACAAAAAGTGTTGATAATTTTATGACTAAAGTTATGGGTATTATGGACCAATTTAGGATTAATGGCAAAAACGAGATCACACACCAAATACTTGTTGAAAAAGTTCTTAGAAGTTTGCCTCAGAAATTTGAAATGGTAGTCACTACTCTTCTTGAGTTGAAATATTTAACCAACTTTTATATAGAATAATTGATTGGTTAATTTTTATCTCATGAATACAGAATGAACTTGGATCTTGGTTCTTTAGAACATGCATTTCATACTAAGGTTTCCATGGAAAGAGGCAGAGGCAGAGGTTTTCGTGGAAGAAGAGGACGTGATCGAGGATGTTTTGAGACAAAAGATAAACCTGAACAAACAAAAGACAAGTCAGAGTAATCAATATCATCTTCACAAGATCATGGCCAAAGATGGACAAGAAAATTAGAAATTCAATGTCATTATTGTAAAAAGTATGGTCACCATATATATGACTGTCGTAAATTGCAATATAAAAATAGACCTAATGCCACAGAAAGTGAAACATCTGATACTTTGTTTCTTTCCTGTCAAGTATCTGAGCAAATTTTTGACAAGAATGTTTGGTTGCTAGATAGTGGATGTAGCAATCATATGAATGATCATACTGATTTTCTTTCTAATATTACATCTCTTATTACTATTATTAGTTTGGGTGATGATCATTCAGTCAAAGCCTCAAAAAAGGTTGTTGTGACAGCATGGTTATGATGTTACTTTCCATAACAATACTTACACAATTCTTAATCAAACTAAAAGACTTGTTGCGATCTTGGTACAATAGAATTCATAATTATTTACTCAAAAATTGTTTCACTAGGAGCAACAATGAGCCTACTTTTTATATCAAGGTAAATGAGAAAGGTGATATTCTCATCCTGTGTCTCTATGTTGAAGACATTATCTACACAGGAAACATGATGTTAGATGAATTTAAAAAAACCATGAAAAATGAGTTTGAAATGAGAGCTATTGGATTAATGAAGTATTTCTTAGGCAGTGAAGTAGAACAATCTAGTCATGGTGTATTTATTAGTTGACAAAAGTATATTGTTGATGTTTTAAAAAAGTTTAAGATGAAAAAGTGTAAACCTGGTGAGACTCCTATTGCTCTTGGCACTAACTTAAGCAAGGAAGATTTGGGATCAATTGCTAATTCCACATTGTATAAACAACTTGTTGGTAGTCTTATGTATCTTACTACTACAAGACCTAACATAGCATATGCAATAAGTTACATTTCCAGGTTTATGGAATCTCCTAAGGATTCTCATTGGAAAGTTGGTAAGACAATTTTAAGATGCATTGCAGGTACAACCACTTATGGTTTGTGGTACACAGTTTCAGCAGTTTGCTTACACGTATGCAGACAATATTGACGACATAAAAAGTACTTTGGGATAAATCAAATCTAAGAAGCAGCCCATAGTTCCTATCTCTTATGGAGAAGCAGAATATGTAGTGGAAACAACAACAACATGACATGCACTTTGACTTAAAATACTTTTGATTGATTTTGGATATAGGATAAAGAACCTGTTTCGATTTTTTGTGACTATCACTGTCATTTTGTTTTTAAAGAATAATGTGTTTTGTCAAAAAAGAAAGAACATAGATACTAGATTTAATTTCATTTGTGAACTTGTCAAAGATGGTGATATTTCTCTCAAATTCTGTGGTTCTAAAGACCAAATAGCCGATATCTTCACTAAGCCTTTGGGAAGAGATGTTTTTCAATTTTAATGCCATCGTCAAGATTAAGAGGGAGTGTTAGGAGCTTTAATCTCGTTAATTACTTGTAGTTAGTTTTGAAACCACTTGATAGTTACTTCAGTTAATAACAGTAAAATGGTCAAAGAGATCGATTTGTGCTTTCACTCTTCAAAATTTTTCTTATATTCTTCTTTTTCTTTCTGTATTATTTTCAATCTTCGGAGTCACAAATGAGCATTGACTTGTTAGTAAAAGTTGATTTCCAGATTTTGATTGATTTAGTGAGAGTGAAGACAAGAGGACTCTGAAAGAAGAGCATCAAAATCTCTAAAATATGCTGATATATTGGATCTCGTGATTATAGATATGTTGAAGTGTTGTTCTGCGCTATGTGCTATCAGGACTGCAAGCAGAAGGTGAATGAATCGTAGATGGTGGTTTCACAACCCATGTGCAACAAATGCCCATTGAAAGGAGAGATCATATCAGATCCGAGACCAAAACTCCCCACATGAACACGACATTTATTATTGACAATGGCACCGGATACATGAAGGTGGGTTCAGAGTTGAGGAATTTGAACAATTCGTCACTGAAGAGTATGGGAAATCGCAGCTCGATACTCATCTGGAATTTTGGAGATAGCAACATGGATGGTGTTGCCAATATGTGTATGTTGGGGACCAGTCGTATGGCTCGAGCGTAGGTTTGTTTGTTCTTTGTATCCATGTGCAACAATATTCAACCAAAATGGATTCGACTAGGATATCTCATAGCGTAGAATTATTGTATAATTTTTCATATATTGTGATCAATATTGTTTGTCTTTATACAACAGTGTTGGATACTTGTCCCGAATTATAATTTCATGTAGCAAATCTTCCTCTTTGTTCAAAATTTAAAATATATGCCTGAAGACTAGGATGGCACTGCAAAAGATCCAGATGAAGAGTTGTGGGAGATATCTTAGAGGGAGGACGAAATGCTCTATCAGGAATTTGTGCAGCGTATGAATCCGTAAGGCTAAATGTCAAAAATATAGTCGAAGGAGACCACCTGCATCCCTTGTAAGGTTAAATGTCAAAAATATAGTCGAAGGAGACCACCTGCAGGGGTACCATTGGGTCTTAGGAAAGAAGCTCCACCAACAAACGTGGTTGATGATTTTACATCTCTTTTCACTGCACCGTCTTCTGAAGAGTTTCAAGAATTTGAAGGTGAAATTGAAGAGAGAAGGAGATTTGTAGAAACATTGGATGTTGATATTAAATGGTGGGAAACATGAAATTCGAGAGCATTTCTATCAACATTACAATATATTCTTTGGCCTGAAGCTGGCTGGGAGCCGGTATTATTGAAATATTTTATTGTTTCTTCTTCTAAGAAGAAAGTTTATAGGAAGGCCACTTTGTGTGTGCACCCAGATAAGGAGTGGAAAAAGGGTGCAACTATCCAACATAAATATATTGCTGATAATGTTTTTGGTCTCTTAAAAGGAGGCATGAAACAAATTCAATTTAGAAGAACTCTTCTAGTAATGAATGTTTTGATTCTTTTGATAACTAGATGTTTTCTTCAATAAGATCGGAGCACAATTGTGAAGGTCAGTTTCATTTCAACTTGATTTTAAAGGTTCCACTATTATTGTATAGGTATGAAATTCAGATTCGTGGATTTTTTTATCACCATCAAGATAGACTTGCAACCAATTTCGGGACGATATTCTAGTTCATGAGTTAATTTGTGTGAAGTTTGTAGAGGGCTATGTCGCACTCTAATAGGTCTATGTTGTTTTGGGTTTTTTATGGAAGGTAATTTATTGTCTTACAATATGATTTTTTTTTGCTAATGTTTAAGCACTTATTATAGTTGTTTGCATTTCATTAGATAACAATAGCATAATCCAAGATCACTGAGAAATACACAATCACAAGAGACACAGTATTTATCCTAGGAAACCCTCTAGAGGAAGAAAACCCAACAAAACTTCCTTAATATAGATAGACAATACAATGCCAAGAGATCTCTTAAACTAATACAGAAATTCCTCTCCTAGATATGTGCCACTCTCTCTCTCCTTCTTCTCCAGCAGCAAATCCGAAACTTGTCTCTCATTGAGCAAGTGAGTTGTGTGTCTAAGTGAGGCGCTAGCCTCCTTATTTATATTAGACTGGCACGTGTGAAGTGTCTCTTCACTGGCACGGCCAACTTCTCCCACTGGGTGGTTATAACCACCTTAATTATATTTTGGGGCTTCTTTAATATCTGTTGGGGACGACTTCATATTCTGCCTATTATAATTAACATTTGACCAATCCGCAAACGGGGATTTGTTCCTATTACAATAGCTGACAAGATCAATCCACAATGGGGATTGATCCAATGAATAATATATCAAATAATAATAAGAATAGTCTTTCCAGTTACATTATTTCAACACTCCCCCTTAACAAGAAGGGTATTCTTCAGTAGCATCATGCGAGCGAGAGAGGACAACATCATCAACAACATCAAGTGGGTGAGAGGACAACATCATCAATATCATCTTGGAACACTGACTGACATATCTATAAATCATCAGAAGTTTTCTTCATCGGCAGCATCGTCATTCTCAAAGGAATGTCATCATCATCTGCATCAATATGTATTATTATAAAAACTGATACATCATCATCATCACAACACAAGGCTGGCTCATCATAATACAAGACTGGCTTTACATCACAGCTGTCAAGATGGAAGCTCAGTACAGTCTCATCTCAATGTCTTGCTTTACATCACAACACTCAGGCTGGAAGCAAGATACTAGACTAGCTTTATGTCACAGCTCTCAAGCTGGAAGCACAATACTACTATCATCTCATCGTCTTGCTTTACGTCACATCACTCAAGATGGAAGCAAGATACTTGTCATGCTTTACGTCACAACCATCAGGTCGGAAGTAGGATACTAGACTGGATTTACGTCACAACTATCCAGCCGAAAGCTCATTGCTAGTCTCATCATATCATCTTGATTTACGTCACAACCATTAGGTTAGAAGCAAGGTACACATCCTTCTTTACGTCACAACCATCAGGTTGGAAGCATGGAACTAGAATTGCTTTACGTTTGACAACTAGGTCAAAAGCAAGGAACGTCTCATCTTGCTTTACATCTGACAACTAGGTCAGAAGCAAGGAACATCTCATCTTGCTTTATGTCTGACAACTAGGTCATAAGAAAGGAACATCTCATCTTGCTTTACGTCTGACAACTAGGTCAAAAGCAAGAAACACAACAACTACTCCCCTTTAGAGGAAGGTCCTTTCAGACTATGCCAAGCTTATCTCGAAAGTATGCAAAATTCACATGAGATAGGGGCTTGGTCAACACGTCAGCAACATGTTCATCCATGCTAATGTACTAGAGCTTTAAGGATCCTCTCTGTACCATGTCATGGATGTAATGATAAGATATGTCTATGTGCTTCGACCTGTCATGGAATACAAGATTCTCTGTCATTTTTATGCAGCTCTGGTTTTCACATAGAATCAAGGTTGTTGTCATCTCTAATTCAAATAGGTTGGTCAGCAACTTTTGAAGCCATATAGCTTCGCAACTGGTAGAACATGCAGCAATGTATTTTTCTTCCTCTGTGTTGAGAGCAATACTAGATTGCTTCCTACTCTGCCATGAGATCATAGTTGATCCCAAACTGAAACAACATCCTGAAGTGCTTTTCCTGTCAGAAATAGTTCCTGCCCAATCTGCATCAGTATATCCACTCAATGTGAAATCATGATCTCCATCATAGCTAAGACCATAATCTATTGTACCTTTAAGGTACATCATCACATGTTTTGCAGCCACTAGGTGAACATGTCTGGGTTCTACCAGAAACTGACTCAAGGTGTTCATGGAAAAACAAATGTTTGGTCTGGTGATCGTCAGGTACATTAGTGATCTAATAATCTGTCTGTACAGTGTGGCATCAATCAACTCTGATGAAGTATCGACCAACATCTTTAGATTCACTTCCATGCGTGTATTCATGGGCTTGCATTCCAACATGTCGAATCTCTTCAAGATTTTGACCGTGTACATCCATTGGTTAAGGAAGATCTTCTCAGGACTTTGCCATACCTCAAGACCTAAGAAATAATGCATTAGGCCAAGGTATTTCATTTCAAATTCTAAGGCAAGTCTCTTTTTACATTCAATGATCAACTTTTCTTCTCCAGTTAAGAATAAGTCATTCACATATAGCAGTAAGATTATTGGCTCATTATTCATGATTTTGAAGTAGAGGTTAGAGTCTACTTTACTTTTGGTAAAGACTAATATCGTCAAGAAACTGTCTATACGGCCATACCAAGCTATAGGATCTTGCTTCAATCCGTATAAGGCTTTCTTCAATCTACAGACATGAGACTTCATATCTTCAACCTCAAATCCTTGAGGTTGCTCTATATACACTTCCTCTTCGATGACACCATTTTGGAAAGTTGTCTTCACATCCATCTAGTGCAGCTTTCACTTCATCTTAGCTGCAAGAGATATGATGGTTCTGATCGAAGTGTATCTGGCCATAGGAGAGAATGTCTCTTCATAGTCAATGCTTTCCTTCTGGGAAAATCCACGAGCAAAAAATCTTGCTTTATACTTCTCAATACTTCCATCAACATCATGTTTAATTTTTAAGAGCCATCTGGAGGATACCACATATTTATTCTTTAGTTTGGGAACTATTTCCCATACTTCGTTCTTCATTATGGATTGGTATTCCTCTGTCATGGCATATTCCCATTCTTTCCTCTGAATGGATTCTTCAAAGCAGGTAGGCTCCTCTTCTAGGAGATCACACATCAAAGCTGTATAATTGGAGAATGGCTTTGGTATTTTCACCTGTCTCATAGTTCCTTGGGGAACACAATACTTCTCTCCATCTTGAATAAGCTCTCTAGCCCAAGCTGGCTTTCTTTTATGGAGGATCGTCATTTGAGGAGGTTCTTGCACTTCTACNACCTATCTCGTAGTTCCTTGGGGAACACTGTACTTCTCTCCATCTTGAATAAGCTCTCTAGCCCAAGTTGGCTTTCTTTTATGGAGGATTGTCATCTAAGGAGGTTCTTGCACTTCTACTATATCATGGTCTTCTAGAAGTTCCTCATCAAGGGAAGTTACGACTTCCCTCACAGGTTCTGCAGCTCTGGGAACCTTCCTCATTGTAGTATTGGGGATTAAGGGTTCCTCTTCATATACCTCTTCAAGATGGCATATTTTAGATTTCATGAGCACTACATCTTCATCAAAGGTCACATCCCTACTAATCTCAATGTGATTTTGACTTGGTACATAGATTCTGAAGGCCTTGGAGACCTCACAGTATCCCACAAATATTCCCTTCTTTCCTGAAGGGTCCAACTTATTCCTCTTTTCTTTAGGTATATGAATAAACACTGGGCAGCCAAATATTTTGAGATGGCTTACCTCTGGCTTCTTTCCGGTGGACATCTCTTCCAATGTCTTGAGCCCAAGTGAACTATGGGATAATTGGTTCTACACATAAACAACTTCCATTGTTGCTTCTGCCCATAAGCACATAGGAAGATCTTGATCATGAATCATAGTCTTCACAGCTTCCAGTATGGTTTTGTTCTTCCATTCAGCTACACCGTTTTGTTGGGGATTATAGGGAGTATTGAGTTCCCTCTTGATTCCAACATCTTTCCAGAAGTTCACAAACTCTTTTGAGGTATATTCTCCTCCATTATCTGACCTGAGTGTCTTGATCTTTCTTTCATAAAGGTTCGCTATCAAGGCTTTGTATTTTTTGAACTTATTGAACACTTCATCTTTAGTCTTCAAGAAATATATCCAAGTTTTATGAGATTAATCATCAATGAATGATACATAGTATACATACTTGCTAATGGAGGATGATGGCATTGGGCCACACACATCTAAATGGATGAGTTCTAGGACTCCTTATGTCTTGCTATCCCACTTCGGAAAAGGGTTCTTGATATTCTTCCCTTGTGCACATCCATTGCATACAGCTTTATGGTCACCTTTGAGTTTTGGTAAACCTATGAACACTTTGCATATGTATGGTAGTGCCTTGTAGTTGATGTGGGCTAATCTTCTATGCCAAAGTTCACATGAGTTTTCAATGGCATGGGTCATAGCAGCCTATAAGCCATTTTCTTCATTACCAATGATGATTTCTTCATTTAAGGTTTATTCCTTAGCC
>JASDQU011507952.1:0-22715 GCA_032191745.1 Picea mariana
TCCATTCCCATTCGATTCCTCAACCGTTCGGACACTTTCGTTTCTAACTGCTTGGACAAGATGAGATTTCTTCCAGTTGGAGAAGGCTAGAATGATCAGAGCAACTGCCACCAACAGTATCATGGCAAGGACTCCACCCAACAAATATGGAACTGGCGATTGCCATCCTGAAACCATGCCACTACTTCCTCTGTTGTTATCCATCAATGTAGCCGCACCCTTCTCACAAATCCGTTGAATACAACGCTGATAACCTACTGTCTCCTGTATATATAGACAGATACACAGAACTGATTTTTGTAATGCCTCAAGACTCAACACGATAATTTAGGAGAAGCATAAAGCGAAAATCAAAATATTCTGCGGGGTGCTATCTGTACAACTCGGAAACAAAGGAAGAACAATAGTGAATATAATATAACTAATCCATAACAGTAAAAGACAATTATCTCAGTCTTATTTTACTGGCTAAACCTATGCGCGAAAAGTGAGAATCAAAGTGTTAATATTCTGCCATTTTGCTTTCTTTATATATTCTGTAAATCTGTTACCAGTTGCCTGCGGTCGGTGTATTCATGATTCTTTATATTTCCGAAACAGGTCACTAATATTAAATGCTTACGGTGCACACTAACTTTTACATTGGCGAGCCTTAGTGCATGCTAAAGTGTGAGAATGATTGTGTTTCTTCGCGCGACGTGTTCACCTTTGCATGATCGATTACAGAATCCATAAAGAAAGATATGTTCCAATCCAATCGCATTAAGAATCCGCAATCTCACTTTTGAAAAATTAAATGCACTCTGAAACAATAGAGAAATTTAAGAGAATAGCTCACTTTTGAAAAATTATAGAGAATTATTTTTAATAATATATTTAAATATTTTTTTTTAATAAAGAAAACTTGGATGTGCATCCTCTTAATTGTCTGGCATAAATATACGCCTTTTTCTGGGTGCTTAATGGGCCCTATTAACCAAATAATGGAATATTTTTTTTATTGTGTATATCTCATTTCCCTATTTATTTCTTTGCTGATATTTGTCCATAATTTACATGCCCTTATCCAATCAAAATATCAAATATTTAGAAAAACGTAACTCCGTATTTTAACATTTGTTTTGTAGATATGCTTAAGTCCGCAAATTCGCTATGTATGTGATGAAAACGAAATCTAGGGTTCCTTCGTTTCTAGTTTTCAATGATCCCGATCCTTGGACCTGTGAGTTATGGATTTACATTTGGGACAGTGTCCATATCATCACGACTGTAGTGTACTTCGAGTCGCGGTCACAACTTAATATGAAGTTCTGACTCGTGCACTTCCAACCCTAATGGCGAACAGGCTCTAACTCCTCCCTGGCTCCACTTATTACTTCCGCCATAAGACCTAATCCTATGACCAGATGCTCTGCATTTCAGGCGCTGAGTACTGGCGCGAATCTCTGTGCTATGAGGGCCCGAAATGTATAATTCTTTGACGCATATCAATATGTTGGACGGTCGGGATCATTTTCGGAGGTCGCCTCTGGTTTAACACCCTAGCTCCTTCTTGGCCCGAAATGAAATACAATCATTGATCTATTCCTCCATTAGACCGATCCAATTATCCTCGACTTCACTGGATCATCGTCGATCCATCTTGTGATCGACGGTGGACCTTGCTTCTCGCTGGAGTGTGCGATTTCACATTGATTTCAGATGATCAACTCTCGATTCTCCTCAATTGCACATTCAACATACAAATTTGATAGGGTTTACACACTAGATTAAACAAGTATAAAGATAAATTTGAAATACTGGGATATCACAACAAATTATTAACAACCAAATCAATTATGAGGAAAATCTGGCAGGTTTCAGCCCTCACTGGTCCACCGTCTAGAAAGTTGGAGAATCGAATTTGACTTGGGGGAATTAATGCTATTGCATCACACTCCCCAGGTACAAGATTTTATGACCTCCTAGGCATATGCTTTCTTCATCTTCTAGTAATAAAATTAATTTGTGAGTGCAACAAATCCTCTGCAGTAGCAAGCCTCCTCCTTACTACACGATATCCCATTAAGGTTCTCTCCTCTCAGCTCGGTCTTTTGGCATCTTCCTGGTTCTCTCCTCTAGAACCGTATGAGCACTCCTTGCTCTAGACTGCTGCAAATATTCTCACCTTCCTCTCCTGCTACATGCACAAAACAAAGACCATACACTTACGAGTCTTTCTCATGCTTGTACCTCCTTCCACTGCGCACATAATCTTCTTCTTCTCTGATACCTCTTTATGAAAACGAAATATGGGGGTCCTTCATTTCCAGTTTCCAATGGTCCTGATCTCGAGACCTATGGGTTATGGACCCAGAAAATGGATTGTAACAATGTCCATATCATGGCAGTAATGTCGCCTTCACCCATATGTTCCATACGACCACGAGCATTGGGCGCTAATCCAATCCAGCGCTTAATCACGATCGACGTTCACGAGTTAATATGGAGTTATGATGGATGATTCTAGTGCACTTCCAGTCCTAATGGAGAACTTTCACTAACTGCTTGTTGGCTCCACTTATTACTTCCACCATAATACCTAATCCTGTAGTGAAGGGGCTGAGTACTGGTGTGAATCCATGTGCTTTGGGGGCCCGAAATGTATAATTCTTCAACGCGTGTCAATATATTGGATGGTTGGGATCATTTCGGGGGGTCACCTCTAGTTTAACACCCTCGCTCCTTCTCGGACCGAAATGAAATATAACTATTGATCTAATCCTCTGTTAGACATCCTATGATCACCATTGATCCATCCTGTGATCGACGGTGGATCTTACTTCTCGCTGGAGTATGTGCTTTCACACTGATTCCAAATTATCAATTCTTGATTCTCCTCAATTACACATTCAACATACAAATTTGACAAGGCTTAAACACGAGATTAAACAAGCATAAAGATAAATTCAAAATACAAAGATTCTATTATGATCGAGCTCTATTACACACTAAGGGCACTTTAGGCCCGTACTTGATCTTACATGACTCTTAGATCACTCACGATCCCTGAAAAATGGGATATCACAATAAATTATTAACAACCAAATCAATTATGATGAAAATATGGCAAATTTGTGCCCTTGGCACGTCCGTCTTCTAAAAAGTTAGAAAATGGAATTCAACTTGGGGGAATTGATGCATTAGGCTTTTGCTAGTTATGCCTTTGATTCAGTAAGTTATTCATCTGTAGTTTGTAAATAAATGATTAGATATAAAAATGATTGAAAAGTTGTAAATAAATGTGTAAAATATGAACAATATTTTATGAGCTTTATTAGTCCTTGCCAAGGTATAGGGATTATAGCAATGAGTTTGGTATTGACTCACTATTAATGATATGTTTGAATAAAAATTTCATTAATATGAAATTTCAAACTTAGAAAAATTTCAATAATTATTTTATCAGGTTTAAAATAAATAAATAAAATTTATTTTTCTAACATGTTATTGGCTTTCAACTTGAAAGCGTTATTGCCGCGGTGGCGGTGTGCATTAATAATTTTTTGTTTGATTTATATCATATTTGATCGCCTGGCTCGAAAACTCTGCATCCCTTTGACCGTTTTGCAGCCACTGTTGACAGTGTTGCACTGATAACCGCCATCCTCGTCCTCCGCGTCTTTGATGCTTGAACTATGGATGCTCAATTCAATCAATCACTGCCATGTGAAGATTTTGTTTGCAGATTATCGATTTTTGCACCTTGTGACAAAAGCTTTACGGAACCAACAATATGCCCGGTCTGGTACTCATCCATGAACTTAGTGACACATATCTCATCTTTAATCTTTAAGTAATGTAACCCTCATATATTTATGTCATCGTTCCCTTTACTTGGGGGTGTGCTAGTTTTATTTTATGGATCATTGTCAAATATTTCATTTTATATCAAATCGCCCATTGATATTTTAGCCTCCCGATTAGGCGTTCGCATTTAAGAAGAAGATGTGACGTCGCGCAACGAGGCAGAGATAACAAATTTTACGACAGAAACAAAAATATAAATACATAAAACATGTGCAGAGGTAGGAAGGAAGAGACATTGTGAAGCAACAACTTCACCTGGGGTTCGGATTGGTGATCGAGAGATCAAATACCTAATGAAAATATGCAAATTAGGGCAATTTCAAAGTCGTTCCAATTGTCTTGAATGCTGCAATTTCGGTTGAATTGAGTGTGTGGAATCAACTTCTGCTTCAAAAATGGTCATCGAAAGGTTATTCCAATGCCTGAATCGTCTCACAATTCAGTGAAATAATGACGTAGTACGACATAATCATGACGGGACGAAGGCCACATGCATGAAATTAGGACTCAAATGCTCTAAAAAGAGGCTCATATTTTTTCCATACGAGGGGTTTAGGCTGCTCAATACGAGCTTCTCTGCTAATCGCACTTTGATTCTCTTTTCGAATACCGCCATCAAATCCACTCATAGGTTTCTACTATTTTCTTCTCTACGACATTCTTTTGGTTCTATTAATCTCATTGCTCATATGAAGTAAAGGTGTAAATCTCTAAAGCTCAAAATAATTAATTCTTTACAAATTATTTATTACGCGTCATATGGTCCTGGGGAAATGCGAGCTCCGATAGTGGTCTAATTGTATATATAGCTCTCAGATAGCCCTTTTGTTCTCCTGTTTTTCCATGAAAAATTTAATAATTTGGCTGAAGATTTTGCCAATGACTGTCATTTTAAAGATCAAAACGTAAATTTCTTTTTTAATCAAACACCGAATTTTCGTTTTTCACAAGTTATTTATTTTCCCTTCCCCATAGAACCCATGTTTCCTTTAAAATATGTCTCATTTTGTGAAGTTAGACACAAATATCTGGGACTGGTCCAGTTTTAACTTGGGCCGTAACTTACATATGGAGTCTTACTTCTTTTTGTGTTGTTGTATTCGAAGATCCTTTTCAAACCTTTTGAGCCCCCCACTCCCATGTTTATTATTGAAACTCTAATCAAGTGGAAGAATAATGATATTTTCATTTAAATTGATAGACATTTCAGCGCAAGCAGGGCATGTTTTAGTTAGGGATCACCAAGAAGAATCCAATTTCATTTCCGAATTATATTTTTCATTTGGAGATCAAGTAATCTGATACTTAAAAGGCAGGTAATCTGATACTTGTAAGGAAAACACGTGGTATCAGAATGCTTTTTTTAAAAGTAAAAGATTTTTTCTAAGGGAATCCTGTGTGATCAGAACTTTTTATTAGTAGGTAAAACTTTAAAAGCTTTTGTTTTATATGTGGGAGAATGAAACTCATCTTTGGTGTTAACACATTAACCCACCTTTTAGTACTATGAGATTTAATCTGTGTACCTCAACCTTGAAAATATATGTGCTTTTACAAACTTGCCATGGGTAATCCCTAGTCTGGTATCAGGATCTTACCAAAACCTAGTCTGGTATCAGGATCTTACCAAAACCTGACTAAATTAATTGTTGAAACCTAACTAAATTAATTGTTGATAAGGAGGAAGACAAAATTGCCACTAAATATGTTGTCACTTGCCACCTCCTCAACTAACTGTTGCCACCTCCCAGCCTCGGTGCTTTCCTGAGGCTCCCAGCCTCACCACTTTCACATCAACTAATCGACCTTCTGAAATTAGCATCTTTGGATTAAAAGTAAAATCATTCAAACTATTAATTGGATAAAGACACAATATTAATTGGATAAATACAAAATATTAATTGTTAATAAATATTTTGGTTTAACATTCTTTACTTTCCTATCGTTTTACTTATTCATGTAATTTATATTGTAAAGAATCAATCTCATCATCATCACCATCAAAATCAGAGTATAATATTACGATCATGAGGAGTCAACATAAAAAGTATTATGATAATGAATATATAATTATATTGTTATTTAGATCAATTTTAATTTTTATTATATCATTCTTAAAATATTTAATTTTTATTATATTATTATGAAAAACTTAGTTCATTGAGTAGCAGGGACTAAACTCCATGCACCCCTCGTTTGTTTTAAAAAGGTAGATGATTTTAAAAATAAGAAATTTAAAAATACATATGTTTCAAACTAGCTTTCAACATATGTTTAAGGATAGCAAGATATGGATTTTCTTTGTCGTGGCGATGCTAGCCATTTTTAGTAACATAAATGGCATAAGATCATACAACATTTGACTTTATCACATATCTTGTCATGTCACAAAATACAAGTAAATAAAAATAATTTAAATGTAAACATGGTATTTTGTATATATAATTTTAGATTATTAGATTATTAAGATTTGTTTTTAAAAACAATCAAACTTATTAAGGACATGGGTTGATTGATTCTAGATGAATATCTTGTCATGTCATAAAATTGGAAATGCAAATAATTTAAATGTATGTAACGATGTGTACTTGTAAGTATGGTATTTTATATATATATATATATATATATATATATATATATATATTTTGCAAGATTATTAATATTTGTTTCAAAAAATAATCAAAATTATTAAGGATATTGGTTGATTGATTCTAAATTGGGTTTAAGTTGAATTGCAATAATTGGATACATGGAAATGGAAATAATTTAAATGTATGTATATTAATATATATATATTGCAAGATTATTAATATTTGTTTAGAAAAATAATCAAAATTATTAAGGACATTAGATGATTGATTTTAGATGGGGTTTAAGTAAAGCTGCAATAATTGGAATAGTACAATATCATTACATGGAAATGGAAATAATTTAAATGTATGTAATAAAGTGTAAGTGTAAGCATGATTTTTTTTATTAACATATATATGTTACAAGATCATTAATATTCGTTTTGAAAAATAATCAAAATTATTAAAGACATTGGTTGATTGATTCTATATGGATTGAAGGGTTAAAGTTCAGGTGAAATAATTGGAGTAGCATAATACCATTGATAGTTTTTATTATTACAATGAGTTTCTAAGGGTTAAGTCAATTTAACAAACTAAGAATAGATCATGCCATCATGTCTCGTGGATGAACGTGATTTACATATGTGCTTATGTAATGTTAAATGTATTTCATTTAGGAGTTATTTATATTGCATCTGGTTAAATTTTTTAGTGTGAGGAGTATGGTACAGAAGTGGGGATGCCTAGGGTTGAATATTAGTGCAACACATTTAAATGAATTTCTTTTTCTTGCAACATTTATTCATGTAAGAAGGTTAAAAAATGTTCCTTTGAGGACCACCTAGGGTTCCAGATCTGAAGTGTCTCAGCTGGAGCAATGGAAGCATAGGGAGGAGGGGAGCCCCTGCCCCCTCCTTCCACAAGCTCCTAGCCTCCCAAGGAAAGAAGCTTCCCGCAGCTGCTCCCCCTAGCTTCATTAAGAAGCTTGACTTGATCCCTGAGATTGAATTACCTCCGGATCATCCTATGTGGGTAGCAATCTCTTTGTCCGATTGTGGATTGGTAGGGAAATTCATGGGCATTTGGCCATCAACCAGATATATAGATAACTGGATCCAAAGGAACTAACGTCTGTTGATCTAGAACAACTTAACTTGCTATGCGGTGGGAAGAGGATTCTTCATCTTCAAACTCATCTCTCAGGAAAACAGAGATCTCATTGTCAGGAATGGCCCATATTTTATGGGAACTCAAGGGCTATACCTGAACCGTTGGACGCCAAGCTTCGATCCTACGGTGGAAGTGCCCAAGGACGTCCTAGTCTGGGTCAGGCTACCCAATCTCCCGATCCACTGCTAGAACCCCAGTTCTCTCCAAGCAATAGGGAATGGGCTAGGGCAATATATTGACAGAGTAGACTCCAAAGACCAATACTCCTACGTGCGCATCTGCGTGGAAGTGGATATAAAGGTCAGCCTTCCTGATGTAATCAAGTAAAAAGTTGGAGAATGGAAGCACTACCAAAATCTCGACTACGAAAAACTACTGTTCAAATGCAAGGGATGCCATGAATACGGCCACTTTTAGGGAAATTGCCCCAAAAACACAAGCAAGGAGAAGGAAGATGGAGAAGGTTGTCAAAAACCCAAGAAAGGGAGAGCACTGGCTAAGGAAAAAGGACCGCGGAATGAAAAGACAATCCTTTCACATTCCAAGGTGCAAGGAAATCAGCTGGAAGCAGTGGCAGAGAATAGTTTCAGATTACTAGAACAAGAACGCCCAGAGAAAATGGTCGTTGAAGATCCAAAGGAAACCCAACCAATTGAAAAAGGAAGAGAAGAAAAGACACCCCCAGGAACCCGATAGAAACCAGGGGCCGAAAGGGAATAGGGGCAGGTAAAGACTTTCTCTGAGAAGGAGAGAGTCCTAGACATGGAATCCAGAGAGGTCTCCTTAGATAGTGACTACCAAGGCGCTAGTGACTCCATTGTCACTCATAGAAAAGAAGGTAGAGGAAGGAAATTCAAGAAAGAAGAAAGAGAAAATGAGACATACAAAGACTTCTTGAGTGGCTCACAGCCAACAATCAGACAACTGATCAATGTTAGGACAACAAGGAAACACTCCAGGGCTCATCAAGGAGCCCATACCCCTCCAGGTAAATCATGAAGCTAACATCCTCTAATTGTAGGGGTTTCAACAACATACTAAAGGAAGAATCCCTCAAGGATATAATCAAAATGTCAAAGACTAAGATCCTTCTAATCCAGGAGACCAATATGGAGGAACAAGACTTCCTCCAAGCAACAAAATCCCTATGGAAAAAAATCCAAGGAATAGCAATAAGCATAAGAGGCGTCTCAGGAGGTCTTGGAACCCTCTGGGACACCATGAAATTGGACCTAATCAGAACCGAAACATGCATGCATTGGATCTAAACTAGTCGATTACACAAATAAATGGGTCGGATGGTAAGTCTTTTCAACCTCTATGTCCCGGTCTTATTGAATAAAAAAAGGAACAGTTGGGATTCGATTAAAAATTTTCTACTCTCAAATGACCTAGAAAACATCATTATTGGGGGGGATATCAATGTGACACTAGATGCGGTGAAGAAAAAAGTTGGATCCATTGTGCGAGAACCAGCATGAGAATGGGTAGAAGACATCATGTCAGAATGGGAGTTGGAGGATGCCAAACCAACTAAGGGGGAATACACATGGTCAAACAAGAGAGTAGGACCGAGGCATATTGCAACCAGGCTAGACAAGTTTTTAATCCAAAGCTCCTTTATTCTCCTGGGCCTCATGCCATCAACTTCTATCCTTCCAAAAAGAATGTCAGATCATAAGCCAATCTTGTTAGAGGTTTCGCATGACAAAAATCTTCGGCCTATCCCATTCAGATTTAGCCCAAACTCGCTACAATATGAAGGAGTCCAAGACTTGGCTACCAAAATATGGAATGAGAAAGTTATAGGATCAGCTTTTTTTGTTTGGGAAGAAAAAAACAGGAGGCTCAAGGTAGCACTCAAATCCTCGGAAAAAACCCAAAAGAATCCAATTATTAAACGTCAAGAAGCCCAAAAACAGCTCAAAAAGCACGAGATGGAAATGGAAGAACATGAGACAACTCAAGAAAATCTGCAACAAGAGGACCACCTACAAAGGAAATGGCATCAAGCCTGTAGAGAGGAGGAAATCTACTGGAAACAAAAATCCAGAAGCCTCTGGCTGGAAGCAGGAGACAAAAACACCAGTTACTTCCACAAAGAAGCTGAGGCAAGAAAGAAGTTCAAGACAGTCAATGAAATTGATGTTCAAGACCAAATTATATCAGACTTTGAAGGTATAAAAGCAGCTGCAACATAAGCCTTTGAAATTCTTTACACGAAGACTCAAATGTCCTTAATAGACTCAAAATCCTACACTCTCTCTCTAGTTCTGAATGTCATTCAAGATGACGCCAACAACAAATTGGTAAAGGAAGTAAACCAGAAAGAAATAAAAGAGGCCCTCGACCAGATGAGCCTAGATAAGGCACCGAGACCAGATGCATTCACTGCAAGGTTTTATCAAAACTGTTGGGATATTATAAAAGCCGACCTAATAAAACTGATCAGGAAATCTTAGAACTGCAACAAGATAGGAGGAGGAACTATAATGATCCCAATCCATTATGAAAGGATCATCACGATTTTGGGTGTCTTTTAAAACTTTTATGGTTGTGGCATTTCGTCCAACACTTTACTGATCTACTTGTTTACATGTGTTTACTTCCAGGATGGCCTTTTGATATTGGCCTTAGGATTTACTGATATGTTTATATGAATTTTTACAGCAAATAACAAGAAGAGAAAACCATGGAACATACCTCAACCATATGCAATATGATATACAAGCCAGAACTTCTCAAAACTGTATCTATTCATGAAATAGAGAAACCTGCTACAATGAAGATGCCGATCTGGAATGCTCAACAGATGGCCAAGAAGATAGGCAATAAAGTTGCTACAAAATGCTCCAATAGAAGACTACAATAAGCCTCCAAAGGTTGGATATATAATGATGATTGAATACAAGTAGATCTAGGCCGTAAGAATGCTAAACCCCCTAGTAGGAAGGTGCCACGCCCTGCTAGATAGCTGAAGCTCCTCAACAATTCGGCCCTGCTACCAAAAGTGTCCAATCACCCCAAGAAATATGCCAATTGATAGATCAACCAACTGTAAGGAAAAACCAGGTGCCCAGATCCCCAAAGTCACTCTCAAACCATGTGGATCTGAACTACTCCACTGAATGGTGCACCCCCCTCGTTGTCTGAAACCCTAGATAATTCAGCCTAGGTGAATGAGACCTCCAAACCTCCTAAAACTATCCAAAATGATAGATCGGGCAATCACAAACCCCTGGAAGAAGTTTCAAGGTCAGATATGAGGTATATCCTCCTAGATATGCAAATCGTTGAATCACCAAATCGTCCTCTCTCTCCCAAAGTCGTCCCAACCTATAGATGATGATCTAGCCATGATAAATCCTCAAGAATGGACTAGATCTAATGTCCAAATCCCTGCAATGAATACCGAGGTGATAAAATCTCCAAAAGCCTTGCCAATCATCTACAATGAATCTTTCTCCAAGAATGGTGGACCCCCCCTTGTTGGAAACCCCCAACTGGTGTTCCCTCTCTCTATCTGCATAGGTAACTGATGTGGAACCCTCCTACAACTGAGTAGATATTAAACTAGAATGGTGTGGGAGCGTATTGCATATCTGAGACCAAGATTGGGAAAATATAGGTGGAATCTTTCACCATCGAATCATCCTCTAGGGTTTGTTAAGTCAAAACCCTCAAAACCCCCAATGACGGGCTCACTAACTAAAAGTCATATATCAAAAGATAATCATACATGAATGAATATAGTAGAGGCCCTTGCCTTCCTTTTATACTTTTTGTCTCACCTTGTCCCTCTAAAGTGACTTTCATTTTATTAATATTTAATTAATTAACTAATTCACTTTAATTAATTAATTAACCTTTTTACCTCTGAAAATCTCCTTATCTCTCCTTGTGGCTTCCCTGGCCACTAAAATTCACTTATAGCCATCCCATCCTGTAGTGTTTCTCCTCTCGATTCCAATTTTCTATTACACTGAGAGGTTACTCCAACTAATGTGCCCAAAATGACCTCTTAAGTGAATTTATTTGACTTATACCTCAAAATAGTCAAAATCATGGAAATCATCGGAATGCAACGGAACCAAAGCCAACCAGTACGGAATAGATCATAATGATGAGATATGATGAGAAATCCAAGTTGAACCTCACAATGCATCTCAATAACCCATGTACTCGCTATAACACCCATCTGGCTACCCTAGTCATCATAAACCTCTGCACTGTGATGATGTCCCAAAGTGGGGACATTACAGTCCTCCCTGCTAGAAAATTGCTTATCCTCAAGAAATAACCAAATCCCTCCAAGTAAAATACCAGGATCCCATGTCCACCTGTGGGATACATAGTAGAACCCATCCAAAGATGAAAACTCATGCACTCTACCCCTTGGGTCCCATAACAAGTCATGAACAACTGCTAGCCCCTCAAAAGAATAACCCTTAAATATACCAAATCTGGGAGTCTCCTGCATCTGACACATGGCCTCATCCTAGAATGAATACATCCTCCACATCTCTACCAAGATCCATACGACCTCCATCAACTACTCATGTTGATTCCCGAATGAGGTGCTGCAAGACCTCCGTGAGAAACCCACAAGCGATGCACTCTTCTCAATATTGAAGCTCAATGGAAAGTTAGAATAAATTTCCCCTGCAATGGTCCACTCTCCCCTATGAGTCAGTGAAATGCTCAATCCTGCAATCCCTGGGTCCCATGCTAATCTATGTTGAAGATCATCATGTTGGCCCTACACTACTCTGACCATGACTATCTGCCCCCTACATACATCCTGAATCCTCCCCTCCTGGGTCCTCCAGCTAAAATACCTGTGACCATTGGACCTGTTGTCCATAAACTGTATCAGTGAAGACACCTCTGTAGAAAAAGTACCTGTCCAAACATCTCCATGCCCCATCATGATGATCAAGTGGAAGGAAAGGTCTCACCCCATAGCACAAGTACCTGCAGGCCAACTCCAAACCAAACCAAGGTGGAGTGTGTGGCTCTCTAGCACAACCTGGGTCAACATGAACATCCTGCTAACAAAACGGACTACCGGGTCACACGAAAAACTTGAAAGTTTATCACTTCCAATCTCTTCTAACTACTCTTGTGTGAGACAGTCGATCATTGTCAGAAGCCCTACCTTCTCATCTTCTACCACTTGGCCCATGATGCTCTCTATCACCCACCAAGTCTCAACTAGATGCCTATGATGATCCATCTCTCTCTCGCTAGATACCGTAAAGATACTCACGTTAGGTGGCCTCAGCCTAGGCACTCCCAATGCCCTCTGGCATTGTCTACCTCTCCTCATGTTGTTGTCCATGATAGAAGTGTTAGGAAAAGGTAACAAAGATCTCTGTAGCTGACTGTAGGGATGAAAAATACCACCTTCCTCGATCAATCCCAAGGACTCGACCAAGAGCATGTCTACCTGTGCCCCTGATAACTGCTCATCTATAGCCATCCTAAAGCCCCAACCATCAGGTACAATGAGAAGTAACTCCTCCCACTACTAGTATACCAATCTCCATCTCCCATCACCCATGCAACTAATGAAATGATGAAGGTGAGATCTCATAACCACGTGTTGCTGCAAAGGAGTGGCATCTGCATTCTCCCATAAGTGTGTCTCCTCCATGCAAGGCAGTACACCCCTCTGAATCCCACCATACATCTCAGCATGTACCTTTGAGCTATCATTCATCATTGTATGCTTTGACATACTCATGTTGTCTCCCGTAGACTCATGCTGCATCATAGATTCTGGGTATATTGTTGGATCAACCTCTACATGGAGGTCAACTGCTCTCGGAACACAAATGGAAATGTCCTCCATCAACTGGTGCTCCTCTGCTAGACCACCAATATCCTCCAATGATGTGACTGAATGATGTATCTGGACATCCACCAAGATAGGTGAAGTGGATATCTGACGAATCTCCTCAAGGAGCTCCTTTGATCTGGACTTTGATTCTTGAAGGTTTGCCTGTGTGCCTGTCAAGAATCCTCGAGTGCTCTCCAACTCCTGAGTAAGTCTATCCACCTCCAGCTCCTGCTCCCTTAGAGCCTCATGATACGTATCACCAATCCTCAATAGGTAGTACCTGTCAGTCAACAACTACTGGTGATCGGTCCTCATCATAGATACTCTCTCCCCGAGAGTATGAAAATCACCCATGGCAAATCCCTCATTTGAACTGCCATGTGCTAATGATGCTCTCCAGTAGTAATTTTCCATCACTGCATGCAGATGATCAATACGTCTAGTGTATTCCATGATCATAACCTCACTATCTCTCAATTGTGCTACTAAGTGGTGTGACCCTTGATCACAGTCATGCTGAGGTGCCACCTCATACCCCTCACTGCTAGTGTCAGTCTTGCTAGTGTCAACTCTCGAATCTGCAAAAACACCCTCTACATAAGATAACGCGCTGAATTGTCTACTGTGTTTCTAGGTACTCCTGTATGCCACTACATCGCATCATTAGATGCTATCTCCCCCTGTATCACACTGTATCGTGTATGGGCATCTGTATCCTCGTGTGCACTGAACCTTCTACTATCATTTATGCCTGGATCCCATATAGATGCATCCAGACACGTTCTATGGGCATCCTGACTACTAAAGAGTGCATCCTCATCCATACAGGACGATCCTAGAAGTAAGTGCTCCATCAACCTATCAGCCTCCACCAGTTGCTCAACTAATGGAGTCTCCACAATCTGTGACTCAATATCCTCATGATGATCAGTATGTGTAGGGTCAATTGTCTGTATGTCCTGTACCTCCTCATGGATCTATGGGTCTACATTTCCATGGTGTGCAACCCTCACACTAGGCCCATCCATCACATCTGACGTTCCATTGATCTCCTCATGTGATGTGGCTATCATGGGTGTCTGAAAGGGTGAAAAATGTGTCATGACCCTCATAGGGGGATCATCAACTCTAGGTGATAACATGTATGAATCCTCACTAGTGTCACCACTCTGCTGAGGTGCAAGGTCATCAACACCATGTGATATGTCTGCTGAAGTACTGGTGCTATCATCCTGTTCCCCTGACTGTCTATCTACTACACAACGGTCACTATCCTCCTCAAGTGTGCTGGAATCATCAGCCTCTATGCAAGAGTCACTATCACTAGCCTCTGTGCAAGAGTCACTATCATCATCAGACTTCTCCAAATCCTCATCATCACTGTCATAGTGCACCTCAATGACATGCTTCTTACCCTTACCCCTACACCTATGATCTAGTTCCCAAGGCACCTTGCAACTGTTGAAAAGTTGCGTGCTTCTAATGGATGTGGGGTTTCTCTGTGCTTCCCTCCATCTAGCTGCTCTAGATCTGTTTCCCTCTACTATGATGGTCCAATATGTTACCTCATCTTCGCTCCAACTGGGGTTTTTCATGGATATAAACTTTTGGAGCGTTATTAAAGGCCTAAGTCTCTCACAAAGTGCATGATATTCCCTTTCACAACTCACTGCTTCTCTAAGAAAATGTATAGACCCCATCTTTCGTTATGGAAGATCCCTCAGGATGGCAGGAGTCTAAGCTCTGATACCACTATAATGATCTCAAGCCTTTATGTAAGGATCATCACGGTTTTGGGTGTCTTTTAAAACTTTTCTGGTTGTGCCATTTCGTCCAACACTTTGTTGATCTACATGTTTACATGTGTTTACTTGCAGGATGTGCTTTCATCATAAACTGACTCCGTCTACAGTCTAACTGTGGATATTCCTAAAAACGTTGTTTAGGGCCTGAAAACGGCCCCAAAATTCAGGGACCCGAAAACTAGGAAAAAACTGCCAAACTGGAAAAATGTCAAAATGAACCAGTTGGAATAGGTGGGAGGCCACTGAAAACGATATGGATAAATCCTCCCCCATTAGTAAGGAATTGTCTCCACTGTGTTGATTTCCCCCATCAGATGAGAAAATTTATGTTGATTTTGGCCCTGGGTGAGCCACTTTCCTCAGTGCCCTAGGTGAGCCACTTTCCTTAGTGCAGGGAGTTTCCCTTCTTTGACAACTCGATAAAGTTGGATCCTTTGATGTCGAGTGCCCTTGACCTATTTTTCCACAATATGATCATTGGATTCTTGTTGCATGCAGTCAAGGTTGACCTCTATTGGTGTCAATTGTTTTGTGATCTCTGAGGTGTCCAATAATCGTGGGAAATATGGTCGAAGGATAGCCATGTTGAACACTAGGTGTAGTCCAAGGAAAAGGGGAATGCTGAGATCAAAATCATTGTCACCCACAACCTTGATGATGGTGTAAGGTCCATAATGGAGTGGGTGAAACTTTTGATGGGGATCTATAAGGAATTCTTTCTACAAGTGCAACCAAACTTTGTCTCCCACCTGAAGCTTATGTGGCACTCAATGTTGATCATGGTTTTGCTTGTACTTGGAATTATACTTCTGTAAAATATTTTGAACCTGTTGGTGGATGTGATAGATTCGCTCAAAGAACTAGGTGGCCTTGTCAACTTCAAGTGGAGCAGGGGACAAGTCAGCCAGGGTGGCCGCATGGGGTAGTGAAACATCCATGGGACCCAATGGCTGGACTCCAAACCCTACTAAATGGGGTTGTGAT
Source organism: Picea mariana (assembly GCA_032191745.1). NCBI lineage: Eukaryota > Viridiplantae > Streptophyta > Pinopsida > Pinales > Pinaceae > Picea > Picea mariana. The sequence continues at coordinate 16,224 of JASDQU011507952.1, forward strand.
TAGTTGATCTATGTAAGGCTCGATTGTATCTATGTTGAACATAGTGAAGACTCTCATCCCATGTGCATGGGTGCTTGGAATTGTACATGCAGAGGATATGCACGATCATCCTATTGACGACCTCAATTTAGCCATCAGTCTGAGGGTGAAATGAAGTTGATTTGATGAGTTTGGTGTCTAGTAGTGACCAGAGGCCTGACCAGAATGTGTTGAGAAACTGACTGTCTCGATCTGAGACAATGGTTTGTGGGATTCTAGAATGTAACCATACCCATTCCAAGAATATCTTGGCAATGGCCTCTGCTGTGATTCTCTTCATGCAGGAGACCACAATTTTCATCTTGGAAAAGCAATCAACAACTACAAAAACACAGTCATTTCCCCTATTGGTGGTTATGAAGGCTACAGAGATTGGAAAACTTTACAAACTGAGAGGAAGCACTCAAGTAACTGAAGCAACGATGGTATTTAAGTAAGAAAGGGAATCTACTAGTTTATGACATCAAGGACTGGGCCATATGAGGAAGGAAGGGTTGGGGTTGAAGGTACTAGTAAACCATAAGTTATTTCCAGAATTAAGAATCTTTGAATGTCTACAAGTTTAATAACTTTGTTGATTATAGTGATGGAGATAAGAGATGTAGATTGTGGGACCCTATTACCCACAAAATGATCACTAGTAGAGATATGTACATGGAACAATTAGATGTTGTTCAGGATTGCAAAGGAATATCTATTTTCAAATTGAAGGAATCATTATATGTCCTAACGATACACACACAATGCTACAAAATGGCTTACTCCTTTATGGTAAGCCAAAATTTTACTAGAAGTGAGTATGATCATTCTGTTTACTTCAAAATTTTCAGTGGCATATTCATTATCTTGATGTTCTATGTTGATGATATGCTTGTTGCAAGCCAAAGCATGGGTAGAATTCAACACTTTAAAGGCTCAGTTGGCCAGGATGTTTAGATGAAGGATCTAGGAGAAACAAAACAAATCTTGGGCATAAAAGTATATAGAGACGGGAAAAATTGTAAGTTGTAGTTGTGAGAAGTGTATGCAAAAGATACTAATGAGGTTCAATATGAACATCATGAAACCGGTAAATATCCATTTAGTTTTTATTGTAAGCTTTCTTGAAGTTTATATCCCGACAGTAGGGAAGGAGAGGATTACATGTGTGTACCTTATGCAAGTATGGTAGGAAGGTTGATGTTTGTTATGGAAGTTTCAAATATTTCACATATAGTTGGTGTTGTCAATGTACACATGGAAAAACCAGGTAAAGAGCATGGAGATGAGTGCTTCGGTATCTCAGAAGCATGAACATTATGAACATGGAGATGGTTGCTTCGGTACTGAGAAGCATGACTATCACTTACAGTCGTTTTAGTGATTTAGTTTGCGGTTATGTTGATTCAGTGGAAGTGGAGTGATCCATATAGGAGCAAACTCTGCAGACATGCTCATGCAACCAGTTTTGTTAGAGAAGCTACAATGGTCCTTGTCTTCTCTTGGCTTGCAGAAAAAGTGATGATCGAATTTGTTTGGAGAGATATCAGCGAAATTATTGTCAAGGTGAAGATTGTTGAAAGGTGACAACAATACGGTTCAGGAGCTGAACCATCTTCAACGGTTAGCATTGTGTGTGGAAGCAAAATCGGATTCGATAGAAAACCCTTTGCGGGACTTCAATCGTTGCTCGGTTCATGAACAATCTGACCGTGATAGATAAATATGTAGCCTGTAGAAGCAAATGCATAGAGCTGTAAACCTCGGTTTTTTTCTTGACTGGTTTGACAGTGAGCAATAAAGATATCATTACCCCATTTTGTTGTCAGCTGTTTATTCTGTTATGTCCAATATAACTATGTTATGAGGTCCGCTAATTTCACTGTTTTCAGACCATTAATTTCACTTTTGGAGGGTGGGGTTAAAGAAGTTAATTTTTTTACTTATTGTTTACTTTACCTATCTTCAGTTACTTTATGTTAATTAATGTAATTTTTTTATTTTTATTTTATCTAGTGTAGTTTTATTTCGCTTACAACGTACTGCTCATAAATCAGACCTTCCATATCATGATCCTATTTCTCTGACTCGGCCGTGCAGGAAAATATAAGATACAGAAAGGAATATAAACATATAAACTACATCTAAAAGTGTAAATATTTTTTTAATCATATTGCTTAGACTCTTCTGCGCTGGAAAAGATATGATATTGGAAGGAATCTAAAAAGATAATTGAGCAGTAATCGTGTAATTGTCTTTTGTATTACGATATTCAGTTGTTATAAGCAAACCAATAAATTCAAAGGAAGGTTTTGGGTCGTCGAAATCGCCAAGGCAATATGAATTCCCAGAAGGCTGGGTTCATCGGAATTTAAGACAGGCCTGGATTGAAAACGATTCTTTTTATGGACGAATTTTCAGGCAGAAGATTTAGAATGTCACTAAAACGTTATTTTTCAAATTCCAACTAAAATAGAATGATGCCGACCATTTTTAACCACGGCCTACACCTTTCAGGTGAGGCTCGAAACGGCAAACCTATTTCAATGGGCACCGGAATTTGCACCCAAACAGATGCAGTTTAATCAAACTTTAAGCCAACCCATAACGGAGCGGGGCCACAAGCAGGAGTGCCTCCTTATCATTGGGCATGGCACTTTTTTGCAACGCACTGTTTTGCAAAATGGAATATTATGGGACCAGACAAATAACATCGGGTGCTTGCTGTTTTGTCACAAGCGGAGAAGAAACCTTACAATTCAGCCCAAACATCACATTAAAGCAAATTCTTCGCAAGGATGAAAATATATTCCCAATTTTTGATAAAAAGATAACGTCCATGATCTGCATCTGTTAGTCTCTACCTTGTTTATGCACAGTATCTCGATCTACTGTTCGATTACACCCAAACGGCTCTTATCGCTGCCCTTTTTAACTTGGCAATGAATCTAAATATATGAACTAGAATAGACCTGTATAGTAAACCAAATGTAGTACTAATAACGGATGTTCTACCAATAGTAGCCAACACTGGTGTAGACCACGCCTGATGTTTCAGATTTCTCTTAATCTTGAATGTATAAATTTGACAAAAACTAATCAACAATGGTTATTCTACCCTAACAGTTTGAAAATCGTCAGTGCCAAAAGCCTAAACCAGGTTGTGCACTGTAGTCCATAACGGTATAGGTGGTTAGCCAGGGCCAGATATTAGAAGCAGCTCTGCCCAGGCCTCCAAGTTCTTCACTCTGATATAAAACAATTTTTAGCCATAATCTGGAAGAATACTCATCGAACGGACAAAAATCTAGAAATTTACTGCCTGAAGTATATATTGAAGGGTATTTATGTAAATGTTCGGTCTATACGTATGAGTAGGGGGCATTTTTTTGAAAGCTATGTGAAAGGGAGGTATTGCCCTGAAAACAATTGAAAGATGTGTAAATATTAGGTCTATCTGTCTGAGTAATGCACTTTTTTTAGGAAAGGAAAACAAACTAATTAACCAACATTTGAAAACAAGAAGTATACAATCAAATATACACATTGAATATTTGTGGAGAGCACAGGGCTTGATTAACGAAGAGCCACGACAAGGCGGAGTGCTTCCGTTATCTGTGGATTTAGGAATTATATTTTCATATTGCAAACATGGAATGTACTATGATTAGTAAGTGGAGAAAATATCAAACGTAGCGATTAACAAAAATGTTAAGTTAGATAACAAGTCCTCTTACATATACAAAATCTTTCTGTAATTTGATGGAATCATCCTCTTCTCTCAGATAATGAGAAAAAACACTTCCTCATACTATCTTAGACACTTCCGCCTAATCTTCTTGCATAGTCAAACAAACAAAAGGGTTTGCGTGTCGTGCTTCATTTGTTGGCCCGCCACTTCCTAGCCTTTTAAAATATCCAGCTCCGTTTCTCAGCCTAGACAATTATCACTGAAATGTCTCCACCAGCAGGATTTCCCAGCATCGTTGGCATGGCCAAGAACGTTGGGATCTCGTCACCGGCCATGATCACAGTAACTTGTCCGTCCTGTTTATCATCAGAGCATGTCATAACTATCTCATCATTCTTCCGTTCATTCCCATTCGATCCCCCAGCCCTTCCGACACTTTCGTTTCTAATTGTTTGGACGAGACCAGGGCTCTTCCAGTTGGAGAGAACTAGAACGACCAGAGCTACTGCAACCAATAATATCATCCCAAGGACTCCACCCAACAAATATGGAACCGGCGATTGCCATACTGTGCCCACGCTAGTACTTCCTCTGTTGTTTTCCATCAATGTAGCCGCACCCTTCTCACAAGTCACTGGAATGCCGAACATATCAATGTATACATTGATGATATGCTACTGTCTCATGTATATAATGTATATATAGATGTAGATATGCATTGAACTGATCTTTGTAAATCTGGGACACAATAATAATTTAAGAAGAGCATCTGGGGAAAATCAAAATATTCTGTGGGGGCAGTCTACAACTTGGGAAAGACAAGAAGAAAACTACTGAATATATTATAACTCATCCACAATAATGTCAGTTTTATTTTACTGGCCAAATCTATGCGCGGAAAGTGAGAAAGAAAGTATTGATCTTCTCTCAGTTTGCTCTATATTCTTCCCGTCTTCAGTAATACTACATGATGAATCTACACGACTTCTATTCCAGAGATAAAGGACTATAAATCGTTTATCCTTGTATGTTCCGAATTTTTTTAATTACCGGGACATAGGGCACGCTAAAAGAGTAGCACGCCTGTTAGATTATAACGACAAGCATGGTAAAGGAGGCCCGCCATTAGAGATTGGACGGCAAAGCCTGTACGTTAGACAAACTTTGCACAGGTACTTGAGTTGCGCCTTAATGCAACCTCATCCAGACGGTCTGGCGCATAGACTTTACCAGGATTTGACAAAGGATTCAGTAGCCAATGTTCGGAGCCAATTTTAGGGATTCTTCTCCTTTGCAGTGTCAACCAATGATCGGGCGCATAAACTTTACGAACTGTGAAATGACAAAGGGTTCAGTGGCCAATTTTTGGGATTCTTCACCTTCGTATTATCAACAAAGTAAGCGATCCAAAAATGGCATGTCTCACATCGCAATAAACAAGGTATAGAATCTTTTGTGAAAATACTTGGCTTTGTAAAAGTTAAATGTATCAGTTACATTTAACGACATTTATACCTTTGTTTGAAATTAAGTGCTATTTTTTTAAATAAATAAATTCTTATGAAAATGATATTTCATGGAAATTGAAGGCTCGAATGTGCATCCTCTTTCTGGTCTCGCATAAAAAAAAAAAATCATTCGCTGTGGTAAATAGCTCATGTCAACGACATAATCGAATAAAGTGTATGCTTGTGGGAAATTCAGTTCGTCGCACTATGGCTATTTATTGCTTTTTAAATTTTGCTGATTAGTGTCCTACCCTAAGAGAGCTTTCATTATATGTCCTTATCAATATTATCTAAAATAAAATGTTTATAAAATTGGAGGTACCTATTTCGATTTGTTTTAGTGTATACACATTTGGATGTTATCCCTCCTATGGGATAAGTTATTCTTCTTAAAAAATTTACATAAATGGTTGGAAGTAGAAAGGAGTACAATGTACAAGTGGTTGTTGGAATATAATAGTTTATAATAGTTTTAAAAGGCACTAAGCAGATATGAAACATAGCTGCATTTTTCGCAATCGGAGGAATCCTTTTCAACACTTTTAAAAGGCACTGAGATAATATGGAGCGTGGCAGAAGTGTTTGCAGTTAGAGGAATCCGTTGTGCTAGTTTAACAAGCCACAGAAAAAATGGAAAATAGCCTGTTCAACAAAAAAGACAATTTTAGATAGCCAGGTAGTATTTCTGGTACAAAGAATTGTTTTCTCAATTCTCTTCTTGTACATTCAAAAATCAAATGATCTATCTATCTATGCGTGCAGAATGAGAGTGCGTGCAGAATGAGAGTGTTAATCGTGTGAAATTATTTGCTTTCTCTACTTTATGTTGGGAGATATCTCTACAACTTTAAGCCGCTGAACATAACAGATCTAATTCGCGACACATAATAATGTTATTTTTAATTTATTGGCTAAATCTATGGGTCGCTCATAATGCGAAAGTGTCAATCCTGTCAGATAATTTGCTTTCTCTATTCTCCGCCTCTTTCATTAATTCTGTAATATGCTTCCTTGAAAGGTTGTGCTAGTGGGATTCATGATTCATGCTTCATGCGCCCTTCACCGGTCAGTAATATTCTGTAATATCATACAATTTCATGTACACCTTTCTCTTGCGGATATAAAAGAGTATGAATCGTTTGTGCTTATCGTGATCTTTTTATCTGTAGCCACGACCAAGGTTGTTATTAGGACAGCAGAGGAAATGGAGGCCCGCCCTAGATATTGTACCAATTGAATTAGTGGCCAGTGTGAGGGATTCTGAGCGAGACATCT
>JASDQU011507954.1:1490-22715 GCA_032191745.1 Picea mariana
AAACTAGGCATCGCTTATTTTACTTTTCCTTTGATAATCACATTGGGTTCAAATAGAGAAGTTTCCTTACGTAAATTACTTGAATGATGAATATCTATGCTATGATTATTTTAATGGTGCGTGCAGCTTGGTTAGGTGAGGTTGCTCATATCTTCGGCTTCAAGCCATTCTCTCTTAATAGCGACTCTTAGATTAAAGCTATTGTTGCAAGTACTTAGCCATAAATCAAGGAAAGGACTCCCGAGAAGGTTGTCCTGGAGATGAACGGATGCCGTAGTAGAATAAAAAATCTTGAAAAGAATTCTGGTCCAAAGGCTAACTTAAAACAGAATGTATCAGCAAAGCCAAAGGCTTCAGATGAGCATTCTGACGAACTTCTTCAAACAAGCCTTCGTTCTCTAAAATTTAATGTCCTTCAACATGAAGAGAAAGCTAGTATGACGTTTGAACCATTAGGCCATAGCCCTATGACTGGTCATGGGAATCCTCTTGGATCGAGGAACTGAATGGCATAAGCTGGCGAAGCCATTGAAACACATGCTAATATTTGGAAGAGAAGATCTCACAAGTAGCTTTTGTAATAGGMTAATGGGCCAATGCATTGCTTTACAAACATGCATGCGATGGTTATTTTGTATTGTCTTTGATATAATACAAAGTATTGTGCATTTTACAGTTCAAATCATAAAACGGTGCACCGTTGTATATAAGAAATAAAACATTTTCCTCAAAATTGTCTTCACTCAGTAGCGATGTCACACTTTCCATTGCCAATAGTAGAGTCATGTGCAGTGTCGAAAATGCCAAAGATAGTTGCAAACAATATATAGTTTCCTTTGGGATATGAATATATGTCTTTCATGGTACATGGAAAATTAACTCATCTCTTAAAATGATATATAACAAAGGCCATCACAGAAAGCGATTAAAAACCATGAGTGCAAATTATCGACAAAACATATATCTTAATATCAAATCTCTACAATATTCTAAAAAATATTATTAAATATGAATAGAAAAACCCACGTTTTATTTTCAAATAGTCAAATGTATTTCTAATCTAACATAGGACTTTTAGCTGAACTTTGGAGCTCCACATAACATGCTTAACAGTTTCAGGTTTTCCATTACTCATTCATTTTCAATAATATTAGTACCTGCTGAAGGCCTGGTTCTATAGCGTTCAGCTAGTCGTTGACCATGCATCAGTCTAGATTTGACTATAAATTTATACCTATTTCTTAATGTAAAACATTATACAAATAAATTATACTTTAATTTTTTATTTTTATGAAATGTTAAAATTAATTTTTGTGGGCAGGGACTGGCTAAGTCTCTTGCTTACTAAAACGAAGGCAAATCAATTAGTAGTAAGCTCTAAGGTGACGGGTAGTCAACTCTATAGATAAACCCCCATCTAAATGGATAGAATAGTTTGTGACCCATCTCAATGGTTACCTCGCCCCTTCTAACCATAGTGAAGTTATGTCTAGAATTGCCCTCATCCTTGGGAAGAGTTCACTTTGAAATAATTGATTGATTCGATTGATAGAATGGATTTATGGCCCACAAAGATATGCAGGAGGGGATGAGGTGGCAGTTCACCGAGGTACCCATTGGACCAACTGATGTTCAATGATAGACCCGTGTTACCAATATGACGTTCCCCATGTTCCCACCAGAATAGAAAGAGAAAAGTTTAATGCTGCCATTGAATACTTTCCTCTTTAATATTTTCCTGTAGGTTTCTCCACTCGGCGGTGTCCTTGGAAATACAAACTTTCTTTTAATGCTCAGTGACGACGACCTCCTTGGAAATACAAACTTCCTTTTAACGCTACCATTTAATACATTTCTCTAGTTTTCTCGACAGCGAGAGCCCTTGGAATGCTCTGGGCGCATATCAATTACAATCCAATTTGGTGATAGGGTTATGCTGTCTCCCGCATGTGAAAGTAGTCCTTTAGAAAAAAAGACAGTGCCACAACAAAAAGTAAAACAAAACCCCCCAAAAAATAGAAAGGAAATGATCTAAAATCATTCACCAGCCATGCTCCATAGGAGCCTCCTGGCAATCTTTCTCAAGCTACCATAACCATAAAGAGAGTGAGAATGAAATTAAATGAAGATAATAGAGCGTAAAAACCCAATCTAAATCTTGACCGATTAAATACATTTGGCAAGATTCATAATCAATATCGGTCCCTCCTTTTTCTTTCTGATCAAGATATTTTCGATGCCCAAAATAGCAATCAACAGGCGGCTAATGCTAGATGAGTCAAAACAGAGGAACAGATATCATGTTAGTGGATCAACAACACCTCAACTTTTCTTAAAGATCAGGTTGGTTTATGTTTCGTTTCATTGAATCTTTTGAAAATAGGATTGGTATGGCTTAGAAGTTTAAAGCCTGTGAATTCTATATATATGTGCACAGTTGCAGAGATGGTATAACAGGTTATAGAGAGACAAAGTGATTGCGCAGTGGATGAAATCTCTGGGCAAAATGTCTCTGCACGTTCACTGTCATATCAGGGGAGGTCATTGGCTTCTGGACGCCATCGTGAGACTTAGATTTTACTGCTCGTGGTACACCTGTTATTTTCCTTCCTTTCTTTGTTTTTTAAAAGGGTTTGATGGTGTTTTTCCAATTAATTTTATTAGATTGTTGTATTTTGTTGGGTTAATGAATAAATTCATGAATTCAAAGGTGTTGAAGGCGTTCAGGTATGGAGATCGACCTCTGCTTGCGAATCACCCAGAGCTAGAGACCTTGCTTCTTTGGGTGTATTTTCATTCCAATGTTAGAGACTTCAAACGCGTGGAGTGTTGGTGGTTCTTTGGTTGAGGCATGCAAGGTAACAACCGCAAATTTGAATTCATATATGGAAGTGAATTAATATTTTGTATTTCATTCTCTTGATTATACACATCAAAGTGATTAATATTTTGAGTTTTATTCTCTTGATTTAGCTTGTTCTACACATCATAAGATAATGCACAAGCAATTCCTGCTTGATATTATCCAAGTCTTTTGTGAAACAAACACCTTGCAAATATATTATCCACTCCTTTTTTTCAATTTTACATCGGTAGGTTTCCTCGGCTGTGCTCGATCTAATTGATTAACTGTAGGCTTGAGGTTTAATCAGATGGTTTTCTTTGTATTTGTATTGGTGAACAGCTGCGGGTAGTCCTACCAAGTATTAAACAAAAAGCGCGATGGCTTGACCAGGTTTTTAAGGTTTGGAGATCGAATCGCGCGAAGTTTTGATGGATCGAATCGCTGTCATCCTGTTCCAATCCAAGAAGGAATTCTTTTTTGATGACAGGGATTCATGGAATTCATATTTAGATGGTTTGTCCTTTGTGCTAATATGCAAGTCAAAATTGGGCATAAATTTTCAGTTTTTCGTGTAGTTTTACCGTACTTCCAGGGTATATTTTCTCCAAAGGGTTTCAATACATCCAAAACCTTTCAAAAATGCTTAATTCATTGCAATTATGTTCTTGGAACTTTCAGTTTCAAGGTATAGTTAAGATGCTACTCAATTAAGCGTCGGCAGGTAGTAAGCTACTATGTAGCCTTGTTATATTCCCATTACTCCTCCTCGATGACATTGATCCTCTCAATCATTTATTCCATTGTCATAACTTGTTACCACCAGCAAGCTTAGTTTCATGTTGAATGGTATTGATGGTATGGCTCGGCATGCAAGCTTACATGCACCCATTACTCCTCGTCCACATTGATCCTCTCAAGCATTTAGTCCGTTGTCATAACTTGTTACTACCCTCGATCTTAGTGTCATGTTCAAGGGTATTATTCACTTATATAACATGCGCAGGTCCGGTCCTATCTATTGGAGCTCTATCTATTAAACCTCTAGATCAATCAGTTTTTGAAACACCTTCTTTCTCCAATTTTCAGGGGTCAAATTGTTCTATTAGAGAAAATAGATCCCTTAGTCTTCGCCAAAATGAGAAGGTTCCTTCGATCGAGGTAGGTAATATGGTTCTTTTGACTCAACAACTCCTTTTTCCAATAGAAATGAATGGGAATCGGCTACTATTCAGCGGGTTAATAACCCAGTCGGTTACAATCTGGGTTAGAATCTCAGTTAGAAGCTCAGTAGAAATCTGAGGCTTCTTAAGGACGTAACGGAGAAGTTACGGAGAAATATAGAGGGTGCATTTATTCTGTTGTCATAACTTGTTACTACCCTCGAGTTGAGTGTCATGTTCAAGGGTATTGATGGTACAAATGCCAGCTCGGCATGCAATCTTACACATGCCCATTACTTCTAGTTCACATTGATTCTCTCAATCATTTAACTTGTTACCACCCTCGAGCTTAGTGTCATGTTCAAGGGTATTGATGGTACAAATCCTAGCTCGGCATGAAATCTTACACGTGCCCATTACTCCTAGTTCACATTGATTCTCTCAATCATTTATTCCGTTGTCATAGCTTGTTACCACCCGCGAGCTCAGCGTCATGTTCAAGGGTGTTGATGGTACAAATGTTGGCTCAGCATGCAATCTTACATGCGCCCATTACTCCTCGTTACCACCCGCCAGCGTAGCGTCATGTTCAAGGGTATTGATGGTACAAATGTTGGATCGGCATGCAATATTACACACGCCCATTACTCATCGTGCACATTGGTCCTCTCAATCATTTATTCCATTGTCATAACTTGTTACCACGCGCAAGCTTAGTGTCATGTTCATGGCTATTGATGGTACAAATGCTCGATCGACATGCAATCTTACAAATGCTCGCTCGACATGCAATCTTACAAGCGCCCATCCTCGTCCACATTGATCCTCTCAATCATTTATTCGGTTGTCATAACTTGTTAGCACCCCCGAGCTTAGTTTCATGTTCAAGGGTATTGATGGTACAAATGCTTGCTCGACATACAATCTTACGGTTGGTTTTGTCACTCAGCTGCTCTCTTTCTGTCTGTGTAACTCTCTCGAGTGTTTGCTCTGTAGTCTGGCCAGTGTTTGAATCCTTGTACTCTGCCGAGTGTTCGAATCCTCAGACATGTTCTTTTTCGTACATTCCTCAACCAGTATTTTGGATAATAAAGTCAGTTTTTAGCTTCTTCTTTCTGTGTATTACTGCATGGACTTTCCTGACTTTAAATAATGGACTTTCAGACAGGAATGCTTGTGTGTAAGGAAACAGATCGGAGCAAAGGCGGTGAATTAATAGGGAAGGAGGAAGTGGTCAATATCTTGAAAATATGTGGGTGGTGGGGTAGTATCCCTCAAATAGAGGATGGATAGTTGTAGAGTATGAAGAGTAACTGGTAATTGAAAGAATTAAAGGAAGGTGGAAAAACTAGGGAATGAAAACTCTCAAATTAGCATTTGCGCTACCCGAAAAATAGATTTTGATTCAAGGCTAACCCGATGATCTTTGAAAGTGTTGTTTTCTTTACAAAAGAATGACATTTCACAAAGTTTTGTCTATGATTTTTCTATGAGTGGCAGTAGGATGGATTCAATTGCTTTTAGGTTCAACGCCTTGATATGCTGCTCTAAAATTTGGCAAGATGCTAGAGGGCTATATATACTCTATCGCCTCTATCAAGCATTAGCGTTACTCATATCATGGGAGCAAGCATTCTCTGTCATTATGACGCAAGTCTTCCCTCGACGGCACAGCCGCTCCACCAGGACCTTCACTAACCTCGACCCAAAGAACAACAATGCTCTTCCACTCCTCTCGGAAGTTCACCTTACCCACAGTAGCTCCTTGGTGATCTCCCTTTCGCTAATCGGGAAATCGAAACTCGCGAGTTCGTGAGTTCGACGCTCACGATATTGACCCTTCAATTCCCGAGCCCCGATCTTCGATGGTCAACGGTCAACCCTCAGGATATCGCCACTCGTGATGTCAATGCCCTGATTTTCTAACCTCCAAGCCCCAAGGTGCCAATCCCCGAGACTACGCCACCTGTATTCCACTAACCTTCGGGGCCCCACGCTGCCACATCGCCTTGGTACTTCGCGGATCGCAAATCCACGATGCAACCTTTCCCTATTGCCAGAAACCTTGAACGTCGACTCCGTGGGATTTCATGCCACCTGTTCCCGCTCTGATCGACGATCCCCATTGAATCGAGAAATCGCTACTCACGATTTCAAAGGATAAACTCTTACCTTGCTAATCGCCGAACGCCGATATGCGATGGCGTGATTCTTTGCGCACCTACGAGTTAACTCCCTCGCAACTCCTCTTGGATCTAACGGTCGACGGGAACTCGCGATTATTCACGGCAATTTCAAGTCGTCGATTCTCTTCCTCTTGAAGAGTCCTTCGCTCCGAAACTTTTCCTGCTCAAACTTCTCCTGGTCCCTTTTCCCGGAAATCACAAGGGACTATTCCTCCTGAGCTTTACCAACGCTAATTCTTCAAAGACTTATGCGTAAGCTGCTTACGCTCGACCTTCAACCACTTTCAAGGGTTGAACTCAGCCAGACTCTATGTCCTCCTGACAATAGCAGTCCTGTCTTCTTTTTCTCAGGCTCGCCTATGAGATTTCAATCTAACCTTCATTTCACCTGCACGGTTCAAATAACTCAACACAATTTCTGGTAAACGAGAATGAGAGCTTAACTGCTGAGCCTCCTCAACGCACTCTATGCGGAGAAATTCGACTGCACTCTATGCAGAAACCTCTTGCTCAAACAGAGAAACAATTGAAACTCATTCCCTCAATCTCTCACAGATTTCAAATCTACCATGAAATCACATACATACCATATAAAACAAAAGCATAACAAGAAGCGAATATTCAACAGTATAATATCAACAATACACAGAGAATAATCACATCCATGGAATTGAATCAAAGTTTTCCTATTAATTCAATAGCTGTACATGGGGATTCTTCACAACTCTCTCTTCTTTCTCCTATATGAATGAATGATAATACAATGTACAAAGGAGGGTGCCTGTATTCTGTTTGCCCTCTCAAATTCTACAACTATCAAATCTACAATAAATTCCTATTTAACAGCATTAAAACTATTAAATGTTTTCTTATCTATAATACAATACAAGTGCGCTTCATTACATTATCCCATTAATGCTTGGTGCAACAAATATCAAGGTGAAATTCAAAAAGTGGTTTGCTGGCTTGTCTAGCTGTCTTTCTTTCTCCTCCATGCGCTGGCTCGCTTGATGAAGTGTGGATGCTCCTGCATCATACTCCTCAGCTCAAAAGATTTCATGGGCTCCTGTCCATGAGCTCCTGCACGGTGTGCCCATGCTTTTGTATTACTACCTCTGTTTCCCAGCTAGCATCCTCCACTGGGTGGTCTTTCCACTTCACCAGGTATTCAAAATAATGCTTTCTCCTGGTTTTTCTTCCCAGTCGCTTGTCCAGTATGCATTCCATCTGAGGTTTCTGTGCAACTAGTACTTGTTTCCACCACTGGATCACTGGTTCCTCAGTTCCAGTGCCTGCTTCTTCATCCCTGTATGGGTATAAATCCGAAACATTGAAAATCGGAGATATCCCGATGCCATCTGGAAACTCAATCTCGTATGCATTCTCCCCGAATTTCTTCAGGACCTTGCATGGCCCAATCTTCTTCATCTTGAGCTTGTTATATGTTCCCCTTGGGAACCTTTACTTCCTCAAATGCGCCAGAACCATGTCTCCAACTTCAAACTGAAGTTGTCTCTTCCGCTGGTCGGCTCTGTGCTTGTACTCTTGATTGGACTTTTGCAGTTGCTGCTTCACCTGTGTGTGAAGTTCCTGCATCGCCTCAGCGAACTCCTCAGCTCGAGCGCTGCTAGTTTCAGCCTGTCCTGGCTCCCTGAGCTCAGACATTCCTCTCGACTGTGTCCCATACAAAATTTGGAATGGACTCTTACCTGTGCTCCGATTCACCGAATCGTTGTACGCAAATTCGGCCTGTGGTAATATCTGATCCCAACTGCTGTGGTGCTCCGTCACCAAGCTTCTCAATAGATCTCCCAAGCTTCTATTCACCACCTCGGTCTGCCCATCTGTCTGCGGATGGTAGGCAGAACTGAATGCCAATTCAATCCCCAGCTTCTTCCATAGCGTCCTCCAAAAATGACCTATGAACTTTGTATCCCTGTTCGAGACTATACTCCTCGGCAATCCATGCAATCGCACAATCTCTTTGAAAAATAAATTTGCGATGTGGGTCGCATCGCTGGTCTTATGACACGGAATGAAATGTGCCATTTTTTAAAACCTATCCACCACCAAAAAGATGGAATCAACTCCTCTCTGCGTCCTCGACAGTCCCAAAACAAAATCCATACTAATCGCTTCCACGACCTCTCAGGTATGGGCAATGGCTGATAGAACCCTGTGTTCTGCTTTCGGCCCTTCGCATGTTGACATATCCTGCACCTATCAAAAAACCTCTTTACATCAGTGCGCATCCCTGGCCAATAATACGATTCGCTCAGCTTGGTGAATGTTTTGTCATGTCCGAAATGACCTACTAATCCTCCACTATGTTTTTCTCTCACCAAATTCTCCCTCATAGAGCAATTCGGAATGCACAGTTGATTGCCCTGAAACAGAAACCCCTCCTGGATCAGGTAGTCAATCCACGGACTCCTATCCCTGAGAACTGGGTTCTCGGCTGCTTCATAAGCTTCCCCGAAATCTAGATCACCTACATACGTATCTTTCAGATTTTCAAAACCCAACGTCTTGACTCTGAACTCCTGCAGCAATAAACATTTTCTGCTCAAAGCGTCATCCACTTTGTTAGCAGTCCCCGAAATGTGCTTAATCACGAATGTAAAATTCTGCATGTACTCTACCCATTTTGCATGCTTCTGGTTCAACTTCTCCTATTGACTCACGAACTGCAATGCATGGTTATCGCTGTACAAAACGAATTCCTTGGGTATCAAGTAATGCCTCCACTTCTTCAATGCCTGTATGATGGCATAGCACTCTTTATCGTATGTGGAGTATTTCAGCTTCGCATCATCCAGCTTCTCGCTGTAATATGCTACAGGTCTTTCATCCTGACTCAGGACCCCTCCAACAGCATACCCACTGGCATCACACTTCACTTGGAAGGTCTTATGAAAATCTAGCAGCACCAGAATTGACTGCTCTATAATCTTTCGCTTCAACAGATTGAAGCTCCTCTTAGCCTCGGTTGTCCAATGAAAAATCTTGTGCCGCTTCTTCACCGTATCCATCATTGCGGCGCTAATTCCACTAAAATTCTGAATGAATTTCCTGTAGAAACTAGCGAGTCCATGGAAGCTCCTTACCTCAAAAACGTTCCTCGGCGATGGCCAATTCTTGATTACTTCCACCTTCTCAGGATCCATCTTCAATTCATTTGTCGATATTACAAAACCCAAATAAATGAGTTATGTCTGCAAAAATGAGCACTTCTTCAAATTGATCAGCAGCTTCTCCTGTTGTAGCCTTCTCATCACGGTTCGAATAACTCAACACAATTTCTAGTAAACGAGAATGAGAGCTTCACTGCTGAGCCTCCTCAACGCACTCTATGTGGAGGAATTCGACTGCACTCTATGCAGGAACCTCTTACTGAAACAGAGAAACAATTGAAACTCATTCCCTCAATCTCTCACAGATTTCAAATCTACCATGAAATCACATACATAGCATATAAAACAAAAGCATAACAAGAAGTGAATATGCAACAGCATAATATCAACAATACACAGAGAATAATCACATCCATGGAATTGAATCAAAGCTTTCCTATTAATTCAATAGCTGTACATGGGGATTCTTCACAACTCTCTATTCTGCTCTCTCTTCTTGGTCCTGTCTGAACGAATGATAATACAATGTACAAAGGAGGGTGTCTATATTCCGTTTGCCCTCTCGAATTCTACAACTATCAAATCTACAATAAATTCCTATCTAACAGCATTAAAACTATTAAATGCCTTCTTATCTATAATACAATACAAGTGCGCTTCATTACATTATCCCATTAATGCTTGGCGCAACAAATATCAAGGTGAAATTCAAAAAGTGGTTTGCTGGCTTGTCCAACTATCTTTCTTTCTCCTCCACGCACTGGCTCGCTTGATGAAGTGTGGATGCTCCTGCATCACATTACCCAACCAGGAGGCAAGGCGATAGCACTATTCCCAAGCTGGAGTAACATGATCTATTAACTTCCTCATTCGTGTAACGAAGCTAAAAGCTTGTGCTATTCTGTTTAGCATCCAAGACTAGTCGCAGGATATGGAGGTCAGGGGGGGGACCGAGCCAGTGCAACTATCTATTCCTATTGTGGAGCGGTGGGATCCTTAGGCCCTTTTTTCCTCTCGGGGAAGTAGCAGCAATTATCTGGAGCAGTCTGAAGCAAGGTTCAAAGCTTCTGTCCTGATTACACGGGTAAAGCGTTAGAGCTTATTTCTGGGCAGGTAAAAATAAAGTGATTGTATTCTTTGTCGTAGCCAACGCCATTTCTATCGTGAATTGCTAATGGCCATTGCTATTTATTTAGTGTTGCCAAGCCTATCAGCATGGACATCGAAGTCTAACATTATTGTGTAAGCTCCTCCCAAGGACTCATGCAAGTTACGGATGCATATCTAATGGACTCATGCTTGTTGTAAGTGACTAATCCCTATCCCACGACCCATGGACTCATGCTGCATGTGTTTTCCCCACTGCCTGACTAACGGACTCATCACTAAAAGACTAACTGACTGCTCCACATAACTCGTGTTTAGAGTATGTGTATCTATGTAAAGCCAGACCTTTATTGTCAAGGCCTCTATTGTGTGCCAGACCTAAAGTTCCAGGGCTCTTTCTTGCAAGTGTCCAGGCCTGAAGTTCTTCTATGGCATCCCATAATGACTAACTGAAAACCGACCTAACTCACCTGATTGTGTATCAAAGTGGAGCTTTCTAGCAATGGCGGAATGCCATAGCTTGTCTTGAGCTATACATGCATCCTTGCTCTGAGCAGTTAGATATATGTAGTGTATGTCAAGCTCGTTGCATACGTTAATTCTTGCTAGTTTGCTATCGTTTGCTATCTATTGCGTCCAAGAGTGTTCCCTCTGTCATTTGCTATCTATTGCGTCCAAGATGGCAGAATCTTCTGCCAGGAAGAAAAGAAGCAATAATTAGGGCTACCTTGGAGTTCCCTCTAAGAAGAAGCTCAAGGCTGAACCGGAGGTGAACAAATTCTTGTTCAGGATTTTGCTTTCAAATGGTCTCAATTTAATACTTGAATTGGAGAATGCCAATGAAAAGATGTCGGTGGCCGAGTTTGTCCACACCGTGAGAAGACAAGAAGAGAAAGAGGGGTCCCAAAAAATCCATTGGGGACCCCAAGTCTACGTGGAAAACGCCATGGGTGAGCGAATCCTTTCAATCTCGGTTTACAATTTCATATGAAAATTTTCATTCGACTGCCTACTGATTGCTTTTTTTTGTAATGTTTTCCAGAAAAGCTTGTGCAGAAGCCGGTTTGCACCAAATATAACCTTCAAATTGCAGTATTAGTGTGATCTTGAACTCTTCTTAAAAATCTTGTTTGCGAGTCAGTGTTTCTAATGAACTTAAATATTTGGTGGACAATTTCAATTTTTCTGCAAATTGTTAAAGCTGTGCATTTGTAGTTGTTTACTACATGTTTTTTTTTGATCTTTCTTTGACTTCTTAAAACCTATATCTATGAATTTCTTAAAACTTATCATTTAATTTTTGAATTTAAATTAAATATATTAGTAGTAGTATTTTTCTGAAGTTTCTTGCCAAAGATATCTTTAATTTATCATTTTCTTTGTTCATCTAGTGATTTTTTCTACAAATTGTTACATTCTGACTGTTTATTTGTTCCAGTGTTTTGTTTGCTATAACTTTTTCTCTGAAGACCGACACACGCTGCTTATTCTCTTTAGTGAGATCAACATTCATACATTCATTCCACTAATTGTTTTGTACAGACTCCACACAACTCTTCTCTTTTCACAAGGTATTTTACTATTTTCTAATTGGTTATTGTTATCCATTTCATTTTAAATTTACTTTGCTCAATGTTAGTGCTATTGTAGGGTTAGGGTTTCCCTCATTTTTTCTATTTTAGTTTGGTTTTTGTTTGTTGGGCAGCTATTGAGTTGATTGAAAAGGGTGCCCACAATCGGAATTCAGGCAGGTATTTAAAGATTTTTATCCTGTCTTTAACTTCAATTTAAGAGCTCAAAGTATTACCCATTGTGCACTTACATCTCGTTCTACCTGAATAAACTGTAGGCCTTTACCGGCTACCCTAAACCCTATATGATGCTTCAGTTAGCTCGGTACACAATTTTATTCAAACCCACAAATATCAGTTAAAAGTAAATTAGTCATGTTATAGAAAATTCACCCTGCAATATCCTGCGACTTTTACAGAAAAGTTACCTTAACTGGAAATCCCGACCTTGTATGATTCTTCAGTTGGATGGATACACATTTTCTTTCAAATCCAAAAATGCCCACTAAAATAATTAGCTATGTGAAATATATGCTGGATTCTATCTCCTTACTTGTAATCTAGAACAATACCAAACTATTAACAATATATTACAGAAAGGTCAACCCTGATTGACCTCATTTTTTTATTTAAAAATATTTACACATTATATAGAGGTATTTATACTTCTTGAAGTGCTTATAGCCCATATATTTATCTGTAAATTGCTCACTTTTTCTAGGGTATTATTGGTAGGAGTAGTGGAAATATGGTGCTAAATTATAGTTAAGCGACGAGCATCCATTAATATGAAGAGGTGGAACGCAATGTGGAACAAACGACGGCCCCCCTTGCAGGGGTGCGCCGACTCCTTTAGGCAATTGACCACATGATAGGAGAGGAATCGAACCCTGGTGGGGGCTGGAACAGTACCCTGTTTTCACCAATTTCTTTTAAACTCATAAATACCTTTTAAAATAATTAGTTATGTTGTAGAAAATGTTCCCTTCAATTCATCACGTTATCTGTAATCTAGAACGATACAAAAGTAATAGTAATCTGTTACAGAAACATTACCTGCAGTTGACCTCTTGCTTTTTATTGAAAAAAAATGCGCAGATTTTATGGGGATCTTTATTCTTCTTGAAGTGCTTGTAGCCCTTATCCAATTAATTTCTCACGTTTTAAAGATCCGTATTAATAGGAATTATTGCTAATAGCAATTCTAGTCATCGAACAATTCCACTCATGGGACCCCAAAATACTCTTTTTGAAATTCAAGAACTCGTAAATTCTCTCTTGAACCAGAAGCATTAAAAGTATTTTTTGTCGATTTGGTAGTACTCATCTCTTACCCTGAACACTTTTCATAGAGTTCTAGTTTGTTTTCAAAACTTTTTGGCCTCCCTTATCAAGGTCTGACCTGTTAGATTTCACTGGTTCGTTCCTCGAATATTCTAAAATACTACAGCTCATTTTCAGAGGAATCGTCACCCAAACCTATCTGCTCTTGCATCGGTAACAACCAAATCCCCCATTCCATCTAATCCGTATGTATAGTAGGAACGACTTTTATGAGGTAGTATCCTCATTAGCCCGAACTGCCCTAACTCGTAGCACTATTAATTGAGATCAACAATTATGTTCGACAATAGCGGCATTCTCCCTTGACTCGATCCAGTATCTCTTCTTCAGAGCCACAATAAGGGTTCGAGAGGCGCAAAAGAAAGTGACGAGGAGCAACTAAACGGCATGGGCTCCCAAGCACGTCATCTCTGGCACACAAACTATTGAGGGTAAATAAGGTCTTCTCCCGTGTTCTTCCCTGTTCCTATGGTCTTGACCTGCAAAGTGACTTCCGAAAACTCCCACTATGACTAAAAAGCTCCCAATAGGCCAAGTAGTCGCTTATATTAGAATAGACTAAGTAGGAAGGAGCTCTAGATGGGATTCACACACAGATTTCTATTTTATATTTACCTTACCCGCACAGGATTCAATCGCACCTTCTTGAAGAATGGAATCTTAGTTGTACCAGTTGCTCTCTTACTCTGCCTATTAACCCTTTACTTACGAGCATGCTCACCTATTGTCCACCCTTTACTTGCTGCCTTCACCCTATCTTTATTTAGAGAGTGTTGCCCCCCCTAACCACTTGATTCGGCTATGAATGCTTTCGGCTTGAGCACACTTTAATACCAGTAAAATGGTGAAAGCTGAACATACACTATTCTAATCTATGAACTAGTGTTAGTTGAATCCCTGTAATCAATGGGCTTATATGGAACACTTATACGTAAGCAGTGATTTGACTTATAAGGAAACCAAGCAAGCATGAATAGTTGTGATTCACTATGATAGCTTGCATAGGGTTATATGGCTAACGTAAGCTCTATAAGGGTGTAAGTAAGCTGCAGCGGAATCAATAGCATTAGTCCCAGCAGAATCAGCAGTAGGGGGGAGCATTAGTCCCAACAGAATCAGAATCCAATAATAATGAAAGTAAAACTAAACTCGACGCAACTGAAAACTAAACTCAAAGCAACTGAAAACTAAACTAAAGGCTACAGTCTCAAGAGCTAAGGATGAGAAGATGAAGACTCTTGGTAAGGAGAGCTAGGACGATGGAGTCTTCCTTTACCAATTTTACTCAAGGCAATGACCCTAACCACTTAAAATACTTAATTTAGAGTTTAAGTGTATTCGTATCTACGATTCATTTCATTCAAACATTGATGAAGCAAAAGATAGGAAGCATGCACCTAAACAGATAGATTTCAAATTTGAACAGAGAGCACTTCAGATTTTCATCAGTCCGCCCACTTCAAGAAAAATCAGTTTGTCAGTCCACCCATATATTTTATTCAACATCCTTCGCTGGATTTCATCTCATTCAATGGAGTAGTTCCACGCCAGTTCAGTGTTTTAAGTCTTTTTGAGTGACATACATATACAAACTCCAGCGCCATGTTTTATGGAGAAAAACACCAAGAAAACATAGAGTACCATCGTATTGGACTTTGGGTTTGTCGTGCATAAGGCAAAGAAAGGCTAGAACCAAAGCCAAATTGTTGAAGGTGTTCGACTTAGATGAGAGTAAAAGGACATGATTCTCGCTGGAATGAGAAGCAGTTATCAAGACTACAAGTATGTGAAGATATGCCTGATGTAGTTGATCTCTAGACTGTGAGAGACTCCTATTTGATTTGGCTTTCTAGGACGCTGCGAATATAATTTTTGTCATTTTTCCAACTCGGAAAAACTCACTAGCACTCCTGTAAAACACATCCGAGGGCTTGGATTTCTGTTGATCGAATTTGATTTGGTCTTCATGTAGTGATTCTAAAAACTAGTAGAGGCTGACTTTTCGTAGGTTGGATGGGATAGCAGGCATGAAAGACATTGTAAATATACAAAAAATGTCATATTACTTAAGCAAAACACAGAAATAATACTAGAAAGACATTATGAATATATAGAAAATGTATACTGAAATCTTATGTTAGGTTGAATTTAATTTAGACATTTTAAACAAAGACATTGTAAGTATACAAAGAAATGTTATATTACTTAAGCAAAACACAGAAATAATACTACACAAAAAACAATACTAGAAAAACATTATGAATATACAGAAATTGTATACTGAAAATGTTATATTAAGTTGAATTTAATTTAAAGATTTTAAAAATAAAGAACGAGAAAAAGGGGAGATGAAAGCAGAAGCATCAAATCTGCAAATGATGGAAAGATTGATGATTGGACGCCAACAGACTGGACTATTCTTGCAATAAGTTAAGAGAACTCCTTGTTGCCACTGTCATTGTTTTAGTCAGTTTCTGCAAAAGAGATTCAACTGCCTTTGAGTGTTCCCAAACATGTAGATCGATATTTATTTGCAATCTTTGGACATATGTTCAATAAATTCACATTTATTTTGAAACAGAGTTTATCTCCATCCTTGTTCTGACAAAGGTTGACGAAATGCATTTTTTGTCTCTGCAGGTTTACTACCAACTCTTGTTTTTCTGATGCAAGACGACATCTGTGGGAGAAAGCTTCTCGGTAGATGCTCTCATGGTTCCAGGACTGATCATAGAAAGGTCAAAGTCGTTCGTTCTCCTGATCTTTCCGTACAAAAGACCCCACGATGACTTGAAAGCTGCGATTCATCCTTACAATTTATGGGTGAACATATCTGAGAGAAATGTTGAAAATACATTCAATTTTAATGTTTTATACTTATTTGAGAAGAAAGAGAATTTTAAATGTTTTGTTTCAGAATTATTTCTTTTGGACTTAAAATATAATATGAAAAAAATATACATCGTATATTAGTTTTTTATGTAACTTTGATATAGTGTTTTATTAAATGAATGGTTATTTTCTTCTCAGCACTTCTTCGATAGAGTGTTTCATTAAATTAATGGTTATTTTCGTATCCGCATTTCACTGAACTTTAGAGATTGTAATTCATTAAATGAAAAATATGAAATCATGTACGAACCGTGAATAAATGAACTATGATCCGATCTTGAGTACAAACTATGTAAACACTAGATTCAAAGTAGAGTAGTGACAGTAAACACTAGGTTCAAAGCAGAGTTGTGGCAGTTTCACTAGATTCAAAGCAGAGTGCTAGCAGTTCGATGCAACTCAATTCCTACAGTACTCAGTACTGAAATGACTGAATGACAATCATAAATAAAGACCTGAATGACAATCATAAATAGTTAACCATAATTTCAATTGATTGGAATGAAGTTTACACGGATGTAAAAATTAAGTAAAACTCTAAACTTTAATTAAAAACTCTAAAAAGTAATTAAAGCATTCCAAATAAGCATTGAAAAAAGTGAAGCCGACAATAACACTTTAAACCTACAAACCAATAAAATTTTAACAAATATATATTTGTATTTAAAAAAAAAAAAAATACAAATACCCTAAATTAAACATTACATTTTTTGAAAAATTAAAAAATCAACCCTAACCTTCGACAAGAATTAATAAGTGAATTATTTATTACATTTAAAAACAAATAAGTAAATTTAAAGAGAATATCAAATTATTTATTACAAACACATTTGTAAGGGAATTATTTATTACAAACACATTAATAAGTAAATTTAAAGAGTATCAAATTATTTATTACAAACACATTTAAAAATAAGTGAATTATTTAATACACTTCAAAATAAATAAGTATATTCAAAGAAAATATCAAATTATTTATGACAAACATTTGTTAGTAATACAAACACAATAAGTAAATTCAATATTTATTACAAACACATTTGTTAGTCATGGAATTATTTGTTACACTTCAAAATCAACTAAGCAAATCAAAGAGAATACCAAACTATTAATTGCAAACAACATTTGTTAGTGAATGAATTATTTATTATAAATATGTTTAAATTCAAATAGTATCAGATTATTTATTACAAACACATTTATTAGTAAGTAAATTATTTATTACATTTCAAAGAGAACTAAAATCAAAAATAATATCAATTTTTTTTTTTATTAACACCATTTGTTAGTAATACACATCAATAAGTAAATTCAAAGAATATCAAATTATTTATTACAAACACATTTGTTAGTAAGTAAATTATTTATTACACCTCAAAACCAACTAGGCAAATCAAAGAGAATATAAAACTATTAATTATAAACAACATTTGTTAGTAAATGAATTATTTATTACAAACAAATCAATAAGTAAACTCAAACATATCACATTATTTATCACATTTGTTAGTATGTGAATTATTTGTTACACTTCAAAAACAACCAAGTAAATTAAAAAAGAATATCAAATTATTTATTACACTTCAAAAACAACAAAGTAAAAAATCAAAGAAAACATCAAATTATTTATTACATATAACATTTTGTTAATAAGTGAATTATTTATTACAAGCACATCAATAAGTAAATTCAAAGAGTATGAAATTATTTCTTACAAAGAACATTTGTTAGTAAGTAAATTATTTATTATAATTTAAAAACAATTTAATACAAACACAAAATAAATAAAATTGCAAATGTCAAATTATTCATTACAAACAAATACATAAAGTAAAATATACTATAAATTATTTATTACAGACACATTTTTTTATTAGCAAATTATTTACAAAAGTATCAAATTATTTATTACAAATAAAAAGTCATTTATTACAAAAATATCAAATTATTTATTACAAACAAAAAAAATTAAACTAGTTATAAATTATTATATTATTTAAAAAAAAAGGTAAAAAATAAATCAGTTTCAAATTTAATTATATTTTTAAGAGTTTCACATAAATACTTTTTAAATTCATCATTTCATTGTCGAATATTTACAAAACTGCTTCCAAATCAAAACTGTTGACAAAACATAACTAAAATTATCTTGTTCTCAAATTATTATAAAAATTATTACAAAATTACTAGCATTCTGCTATTCTCAAATTATTTTAAAAATTCTTTCATCCATATATACATAATCAATTATTTCATTTTCAAATTATTAAAAAATTTAACTTGTAAAATTCTTTAAAAAGTTATTTCAAACATACATAAATCACAACTTATTTCATTTTGAAATTATAACAAAAAATAACTTTTAAAATTCTTAGATCCTCCTATTTCAAACATACATAAATCACAAATTATTTCATTTTGAAATTATAACAAAAAATAACTTTTAAAATTCCTAGATCCTCCTATTTGTCCAAATTCTTAAAAACTTATATCAAACATAAATAAATCATCACTTATTTTGTTTTCAAATTATTAAAAAAAATAATTTCTAAAATTCCTAGATCATCCCATTTGTCCAAATCATCCTCTCAAATTATTAAAAATATATTTCAAATATAAACAATTTTTAAATTACAAAATTTTATGAAACATATAAATAATCTTAATATTACCCATATAAAATGTTATTAAATATTTAAAAAACTACTTCCCCCAACATAACCAATTTTAGAATTCTCATCAAAACTGTTTCCAAAACATAAATAAAATTATCATCTTGTTCTCAAATTATTACAAAATTACTAGACACAAATATCTTGAAATTTAAAAATATCACATTATCATATCTTTAACATACTTTATATAAAAAATAAATAAACAAAAC
This sequence comes from Picea mariana, assembly GCA_032191745.1. Lineage (NCBI taxonomy): Eukaryota > Viridiplantae > Streptophyta > Pinopsida > Pinales > Pinaceae > Picea > Picea mariana. The sequence goes on from JASDQU011507954.1 coordinate 20,614, forward strand.
TACATCATCAATTATTCAAATCATTAAAAAACATAACTGATAAAATTCTTAAAAAAGTTCTAACATAGATAAATCATCACTTATTTCATTTTCAAATTATTAAAAATAAATAAATAACTTCTGAAAAAACATTCTGCTATTTTCAAATTATTTAAAAAATTCTTTCAACCATAAATAAGTATATTCCATTTTCAAATTATTAAAAAATTTAACTCACAAAAATTCTTTAAAACATACATAAATCACAAGTTATTTCATTTTCAAATTATTAAAAAAAAATAACTTTTAAAATTCCTAGATCCTCCTATTTGTCCAAATTCTTAGAAAGTTTTTTCAAACATAAATAAATCATCACTTATTTCATTTTTAAATTATTAAAAAAATAAATAACTCCTAAAATTCTTAGATCATCTCATTTGTCCAAATCATCCTCTAAAATTTTTAAAAAAAATTTCAAATATCAACAATTTTTAAATTACAAAATTTTATAAAACATATAAATAATATTAATATTATTATATAAAATGTTATTAAATTTTTAAACCATCCCAGCAATGCTGATCATTATTTTTTAATTTAAATTGTCATTACAATACCCTACTTTCATTACATCATTATATTATGAAAAATGTATATAAATATTATAGTACAAATTATTAATTATTAAATCATTAAGGCAGATTATTACATCACCATATTATAAAAATATGCAGTAAAAACATAACATAAATTAAAATAAATAAAAATTAAATAAATAAAATACACTCACAAAGGAAGACAGTTAAAATATATAACCTTGGCCATAGTATCTTTTAAAAAGTTTGGAAAAGGGGTCAACCTCTTCCAATAACAATTAAAATATATTTATTAATTTACATTTTCTACGGTAGATGAAAAAGATTTATGCATTTTTAAATGAAGAAAAAAAAAATTACTAAACTAACTTGATATTGAAAATCAAAAAATATATTCTTAAATGAATTTCATCCAATTATCTTGACAATGACGGAGCACAGAATATATCCTGTGGAGATTTCCTACATAACAACAAATAATAAATGATGTTTATATTATCCTGTTACACAAATAATAAAGTTAAATTCTACATATAAAATAATGTTTATATTATTATACAGGAAGGAAAAACTAAGTTACAGAGTTAGTGTTCATTTAAAATAGTGTTTAGAATCTGAAACCCAAAAACTGAACGGTAATTATCCTGATACCTTTTTTCCATGAAATTTTTTTTTCTCAATTTTTATATATAGTATAAAATCATTTACAGCTTCAAAACACCATTACAAACAACAGACTATAACAGTGTTCTAATCTGCCATCATAATTCTGTTGACGATCCTTAACAGGAGATAAACAAATCTATTTCTTGTAGCTGGACAGGAGGAGTAACTGTAAGTAGTGTACCATGACCGCGGGCCAAAGTCGATCTGCCATCATAATTCTGTTGACGATCCTTAACAAGAGATAAACAAATCTATTTCTTGTAGCTGGACAGGAGTAGTAACTGTAAGTAGTGTACCATGACCGCGGGCCAAAGTCGATCAAAGAAGTAATAACACAAACTCTGGGAATCAATTCACAAAGAGGGTCACAAAGAGTATCGACCAGATCCAGCGAGACCATTCTTGGAGGCAGTGTAGGTAAAAAAACTGGAAATGAGCTACTAGAGAACATTAACAACAGCTTTTTTGAATAATAATATACCAGACAAATACTCGCAGAATGATTAATGACAGCAGGTTAATCAAAAGATGCTGAAGGTTGTGATCGGGCTCTCAATCCCACTGTCACTGTGATAGATCGTTAAAACACCGGCCTCCTCCTTTAAAGCTCTCTTTGAGAGGGCATCGGCTTCTCTGTTGAATACTCTGGAGATGTGCTGAAATCTGACATAAGAGATACCAATTGTAAGATCAAGTGATTTTTGTTTCCAAGAATCAACATGGATCGCTCGGAGGTTGGATTTTTTGGAAATCCAATCAATGATGACCTTTGAGTCACCTCGAACGATCAAGTGATTAATGGACCACCAGGAAGCCAGTTGAAGGGAAACCCATAGCCCCATCAGCTCCGCTTTTGTGTTA
>JASDQU011507955.1:0-15148 GCA_032191745.1 Picea mariana
CAATCCGCAAAAGGGGATTTGGTCCTATTACAATAGCCGACAAGATCAATCCATAATGGGGATTGATCCAATGAATAATATATCAAATAATAATAAGAATACTCTTTGCAGTTACATTATTTCAACACACTTCATATCATACAGCTACCTGCATGACTCCTTTTGAAGCGGTATATGGACAAAATCCAACTTCAGTTCTCTCATACTTACCAGGTGTCTCGAAGGTCCAGGTGTTTTACCAAACGCTTACAGTTCGAGAGGCTATTCTTCATACCCTCAAAGAGAATTTGGTCATGGCACAGAATCGCATGAAGCAACAAGTAGATCAAGGTCACTCTGAACGTTAATTTGCAGAAGGGGATCAAGTGTTTCTTCGACTGCAACCTTACAAGCAAAATTCCCTCAAGGCCGAGCATTGTCAGAAGCTGGTGCCCAAATTTTATGGTCCTTATACCGTTCTCGAGCGTGTGGGACAGGTGGCCTATTAGTTAGCTTTGCCCATTCATTCTAAGCTACATCATGTTTTTCATGTTTCATGCTTAAAGAAGGTGATTGGAACTAAGTGCCAAATTCAAACCAACCTTCTTGAGTTGGACGAAGAAGGATCTATTTGGCTACAGCCACAAGCAGTTTTGGACCAGCATGAGTGTCACATGCGTCACCAAACCATTAAGGAAGTGTTAGTCTAGTGGAAAGATACAACCCCAGCAGATGCCACTTGGGAACCAGCTACCATTCTGCAGCAATTTCCACATCTCAAGCCTTTAGGACAAGGTTGTTTTTAAGGGGGAGGACATGTTAGGTACATAACCCCCACATAGGTAGAAAAATATATTTGGATGTAATAAAGGTCAATATTAATAAGGCCTTGAAATAAAGTAGAATAAGTTAGATGTAAGAATACCTAGTAGAAGCTTCTTCTTCTAGAAGGATCTTTCTCTAGATGGTTCTTTTGATAGACATATTTAGTATAAATAGGAGTCAAGGGTATGAGAACCCTAGCTTGGATATTATTGTAATAGATCTCTACTCGACTGGAGGTTTCCCCCTCGAAGAGGCCCGTGAACATTGCTCTCAAAATCAAAATGCTCTTTCTGGTGTTATTTTGATATCATTTCAGTGTTATTGTGGTGTTATTCTGGTTATATTGTTGTTTATCTGCCATTTCTAGCATTTTATTTATGTTCTGCATACTTTTTATATCTGGAATATTACATGTGCGATCTTGGTCATGTCATTTGTAACTCTCTTTATAGACCAAATTTCTTCACAGGTGAACTAGTGTTACTCTGCATTGTCCTTACCTATTCCATGAAACATGGGAAACATTGGTGTACTATCTTGATTTTCCATCTTCGAATTAGAACTACTTCCTCCTTCCTGACTGCTATTGGTTGGATCTTTCCACACTACTATTGTCTGGGGTAAAGTATTGTTGACTTCACCTTCTTATTCATTTGTCTTGTCACTTATTTCTTCTTCTTCTCTTTCCTTGACTCTGTTAGCACATAAAATTGGAGGGGTCAAGAAAATCACTTTGGTTTTGTTTTTGGGTCATAGGGTTTTACAAGTCTTATATTTTGAGTCTTCTTATTGTGGTCATAACTTAAATTTTTTATTTGAATAAGAAAAGTTGTGTTTACCCTTGTTTTAGAGTCTTTATGTCATGAGGTTAGTCATCATGACAAGGTAAATAAGTCCCTATGAGACACACTTTTGATCCTAAAATAATTACCTTGACATGTCATACCTCCAATTGTACACAAATTTCCCTTTGCCACCATCCAACTGTTTAAATGTCAAGTCAAAGTCGGGTGTATTTGAAGCCAACTCACCAGGAGAGTTTGCAGCATACTCATAAGTACCTCATGCATTCATTTGTTATCATTTCAATTAAGAATCGTGTCAAAGGGGATTTCATTGTTTTTCAGTTCCTTCATTTAACCAACTTTTCAAGGATTATGTCATGAATCTTCTAATAGTCTCCTCAAAGTGTACAATTTGAGTTTGAATTTGGCGCTACAAACTGGAAGAAGAGTATTGTTGAAATTTGGATGAATTTCTGACATATGATTTCAAATTCACAAGCATCAACATCAAACCCAGGTTTACTAGGTACTCCATGATGGTCTCCATGATTTTTAAAGGTTGAGAGAAGGTTTTATGTTGGTTTATCTATCAGTGATGTGAATTGTCCAAAATCATTTGCTTCCAGCCTTCGAATCCATATCCATGGAATTTTGAATCCTATCCACCAGTCCAGACTATTACCTTGACCTCAATACATATTTTCCTCTGCTAAGAAGCCACCTGTCCAACTGAAATTTCTCAGCATTGTGAACTGGTTGTTCTGGCGCTACGAACCCTCTATTCCAGAACTATTGAAACCCTTGTTATATCCATCATTTTGAAATGTAGTCTAAAGCATTGAATGATACCCTTATCAAACATGAATTATATGGTCAAATCATTTGTATAACCAGGTTTAAATCACATATATCATTAATGTTTCCAACTAATATTTATGTTGATGAAAGCCATGTTTTAGCAGAGAATTCTCACTTGTCTTCCTTTTATTATAAATCTCATTTGGTGTTCCTTTATCCCTCTTATTTGAAGAGTGTTCTATATCATACTACGATGTGTATAGAGTGATGTATATAAATCTTTGGACAAGGTCAGCCTTTTGAAAACAGTGATGTCATTAAAACCCTAAATTCTTGTATTCTCTGTTTTCACACACCTAGCTGTCATAACAATTTACAAAAATCATTCTTCCAGCAGTAGTTATGGATAGTCAACAAGACAAGAAGACTCACAAGGTAGGGGACATTTTGAGGACATAACCTTATGATATGCATCTCCTTAACTCTGAACCTTTGTTCAGGGAAGCCTTTCAGAGGGTAGGTGCATTAATTTATGTCAAAATATGCAGAGGGGGCATCGAGAGGTGGCCAAAGAGTTTGCACTCAACTTTAATGGGACTAAAACCAAAGTGGCGATGTTAGAGTTTGATGTTTTAGAGCACTCCATCTATGTTGCAATAGAGATACCCAACAGTGGAGACAACTTGTCCAAAGGAGTACCTAGAATCCACATACTTAAATATTTTGATAAGATGTTGAAGGTTATCCAGAGATATTTCACATGCGAGGGTAGGTTCAACATTGTATACCAATACCACATCAATTTGTTACTCAAGAAGACTGACCCGCCTCGTTGAATAGCAATTTCTCATTGTGGTTAACATGAGGAATGGTCTTTTTTGGAGGTTGATGCAGGACAGTCTTTTCCTCTTGTGGTTAATAGAGGAAATGGTCTAGACAGTCATTCCTTAGGGTTTATACATTCTCTCCAGGGTGCACTTTGATTAGTGTAGGAGGAATGGCCCAAGGTGAGGAATGGTCCAGGCTCAGCAATCAAGGATAGGCATTCCTTAGGGTTTATACATTCTCTCCAGGGTGCACTTTGATAAGTGTAGGAAGAATGGTCGAGGGTGGGGAATGGTCCAGGTTCAGAAGACAGGACAATTATTCTTCCTTGTTTGAGAAGAATATTCCAAATATCTCATTGTTCTACTATGAGGGAATATATTCTTTCATATCTCATAGACGTGAGTGAAAGATTGGCCCAGATGATTCAGTTTATATCATAACATTGTTTCTGCGCAGGCTGCTATCAGATGATTGTTATGAAGACTATATGACAGTAGATGTATACTAATATGGTGGATTTGTTCCACTATTTGTGACTATGTGTCACGGTTTTAGTTACATACTACCATGGATAAACACAGGTGCATTCTATCAATTGATATTGTACCAGTTGTCATAGGAGATTATCCAGTTGGATAATAATGACGGTGCTCGTGATACTACCAGTTGAATGGTCTGTTTATGCTCAAGACCATACCTCCTTAGCTAGGAGGGAGTGTTAATAGTATGGTAGCTTCGGGAGGTATGAACCTCTATTGTGACCTATGATGAGGTTAGAATATTCCAGAAGGAAGCAAAGTAAAGGAAACCTTAGACGAGATGTCGGATACAGAAATATAATTAATATGAATTAATTAGTACCCAGAAGGAGAAGTCGGCCCCAGTAAGTCTGCCAAAACCACTATAAATACAGGGTGTCAGTCTCTCATTTGACACATTCTTAGAATTGCAGAGAGCTAGTTGTGTGCACTGCAGTTGGTAGTTTTGTGTGCAAGTTTCTGGGGAAGGTGTTGCACCAGTTTTCTGGGTGGGATTATTTGATCAGATTTGGTTTATATTCTTGCTTGGTGCATTAGCCTTGCTTAGCTATTGATTGCTACCAGTATTCTTCTCTGTCAAGGTCAAGGTGCTCGGAGGGTGGATTTGGCCTATGGTTGGGTGAAAAGGGTATTGTCAATGGTAAAATGGGCGCAATCTCTCATATTCTAAATAGTCCAGATTGGACAGATTCTTTCCTGTTCGGAAAGTGGATTGAGATTTCTGACAGACAGCAATTTCCCATTGTGGTTAACATGGGAAATGGTCCAAATTGTTGATGTATCATAGACAGTGACTTCCCATTGTGGTTAACATGGGGAGTGGTCTAGGGCAGTCTCTCTTCCTTAGGGTTACTCAAGAAGACTGGCCTGCCTCACCGGACAGCGATTTCTAATTGTGGTTAACATGAGGAATGGTATGTTTTGGAGGTTGATACAGGACAGTCTTTTCCTCTTGTGGTTAACAGAGGAACTGGTCCAGACAGTCATTCCTTAGGGTTTATACATTCTCTCCAGGGTGAACTTTGATTAGTGTAGTAGGAATGGCCCAAGGCGGGGAATGGTCCAAGCTCAGCAATCAGGGACAGGCATTCCTTAGGGTTTATACATTCTCTCCAGGGTGCACTTTGATTAGTGTAGGAAGAATGACCCAGGGTGGGGAATGGTCCAGGTTCAAAACGCAGGACATTTATTCTTCCTTGCTTGAGAAGAATAGTCCAGNATTGTTCTACTCTGAGGGCAGATATTCTTTCATATCTCACAGACATGAGTGAAAGATTGGCCTAGATGATTCATTCTATTTTAACAATATTTCTCTATGTAGGTTGGCATCAAATGATTGTTATGGATACTACCTGTCTCCAAAAAGTAGAGATATACTGTTGTGGTAAATTTGTTCCACTGTTTGTGACTATGTGTCATGGTTTGAGTAGTTGTGTACTACCATGGATAAGCGCAGGTGTGTTCTATCAATTGATATTGTACTAGTTGTCATAGGAGATTATCCAATTGGATAATTATGACGGTGCTCGTGATACTACCAATTGAATGGTCTATTTGTTCTCAAGACCATACCTCCCTAGCTAGGAGGGAGTGTTAATATTATGGTATCTTCAGGAGGTATGAACCTCTATTGTGACCTATGATGAGATTAGAATATTCCGGAAGGAAGCCAAGAAGTAAAAGAAACCCTAAACGAGATGTCAGCTACAGAAATATAATTAATATGAATTAATTAGTACCCAAAAGGAAAAGTGGGCCCCAATAAGTCTGCCAGAACCACTATAAATACAGGGCACCAGTTATCATTATTCACATTCTCATAATTGCAGAGAGCTAGTTGTATGCACTGCAGTTGGTAGTTTTGTGTGAAAGTTTCTGGGGAAGAGTGTTGCACCAATTTCTGGGTGGGACTATCTGATCATAATCATAATAATGACAGTCCTCATGATACTACCAGTTGAATGGTCTGTTTGTGCTCAAGACCATACCTCCCTAGCTAGGAGGGAGTGTTAATATTATGGTAGATTTGGGAGGTATGAACCTCTATTGTGACCTATGATGAGATTAGAATATTTCGGAAGGAAGAAAAGAAGTAAAAGAAACCCTAGATGAGATGTCAGCTACAAAAATATAATTAATATGAATTAATTAGTACCATGCCCTCTAGATAACCCTCAACATCTTATCAAAACATTCAAGTATGTGGCTTCTAGGTACTCCTTTGGACAAGTTGTCTCCACTGTTGGGTATCTCTATTGCAACATAGATGGAGTTCTCATGACTAAACATATGAAACACTATTGTTATTGTCATCCATGTACCTTAGGTCTGATCATATATTTAGCACAGAGAATTAAAACAATACGCACACATATTTAGCTCATTTGTAATAGACAATAGATCAAAATTTCCATATCATTATTATTGGGAGTATTCCATCACACAGAGATATACAGTGCACAAAACAAATGCTTAGGACGACCATAGAACTGTGTATCATTACTATGTTAAACAATGGTAATACAACATAATGTGCCATGTGCCTTGCTTTGGGATTCAGCCAGAACAAAGACACATGAATATATTCAAAACATCACAAGATTAAAGTAAGCTCAAAGTGAGCTTGACACTAATAGCTAAGATAATCTCATCTTCTAGTCGCTCCACGTCTTCATATGTTGCGGGAAATAATCATTTCGGGAGATTTCCTGGTTATTCTTTTCTTGATTTCGACAGTAATTTTCTTGGTTTTCGATGCAACTGAAAAAACTTGGACTGGCGTGCACTTGGTAGTCTTCACACTTGAAGCGGTGCTGAAAAAACCCATTTTTATATGCACTTTATGGAATTCCTCATGCATTTCCTTCGGTGTGTGAAAAACTATGGAATGGGCATGCTTCATCTCTTTGTGATTAAAAAATAGTCCAAATTGGACAGATTCTTTCCTGTTTGGAAAGTGGATTGAAATTTCTGACAGACAGTGATTTCCCATTGTGGTTAACATGGGAAATGGTCTAGATTTTTTATGTATCATAGACAACGACTTCCCATTGTGGTTAACATGGGGAGTGGTCTAGGGCAGTCTCTCTTATTGAGGGTTACTCAAGAAGACTGGCCCACCTCGTCGAACAGTGATTTCTCATTGTGGTTAACATGAGGAATGGTTCGTTTTGGAGGTTGATACAGGACAATATTTTCCTCTTGTGGTTAACAGAGGAACTAGTCCAGAAAGTCATTCCTTAGGGTTTATACATTCTCTCCAGGGTGCACTTTGATTAGTGTAGGATGAATGGCCCAGGGTGGGGAATGGTCCAGGATCAGCAATCAAGGACAGGCATTCATTAGGGTTTATACATTCTCTCTAGGGTGCACTTTGATTATTGTAGGAAGAATGGTCCAGGTTCATAAGACAGGACATTTATTCTTCCTTGCTTGAGAAGAATAGTCCAAATATCTCATTATTCTACTCTGAGGACAGATATTCTTTCATATCTCACAGACGTGAGTGAAAGATTGGCCCAGATGATTCATTCTATTTTAGCAATATTTCTCTATGCAGGTTGTCATCAGATGATTTTTATGGAGACTACCTGTCTCCAGATAGTAGAGATATACTACTGTGGTGGATTTGTTCCACTGTTTGTGACTATGTGTCACGGTTTGAGTAGTTGTGTACTACCATGGATAAACACAGGTGTGTTATATCAATTGATATTGTACCAATTGTCGTAGGATATTATCCGGTTGGATAATAATGATGGTGCTCATGATACTACCAGTTGAATGGTATGTTTGTGCTCAATAACATACCTCCCTAGCTAGGAGGGAGTGTTAATATTATGGTAGCTTCAGGAGGTATGAACCCATTGCTGATGTAAAAGAAACCCAATTGATATTGTACCAGTTGTCATAGGATATTATCCAGTTAGATAATAATGACGGTGCTCGTGATACTACCAGTTGGCACATTATGATTAAACATATGAAACATTATTGTTAACAGATAGTCCCACCCAGAAACTGGCACAACACTCTTCCCCGAAAACTTGCGCACAAAACTGCCAACTGCAGTGCGCACAATTGGCTCTCTGCAATTCTGAGAATGTGAATAATGATAACTGGCGTCCTGTATTTATAGTGGTTCTGGCAGACTTACTGGGGCCGACCTCTCCTTATAGGTACTAATTAATTCATATTAATTATATTTTTGCAGCCGACATCTCGTCTAGGGTTTCTTTTACTTCTTTGCTTCCTTCTGGAATATTATAATCTCATCATAGGTCACAATAGAGGTTCATACCTCCCAAAGCTACCATAATATTAACACTCCCTCCTAGCTAGGGAGGTATGGTCTTGAGCACAAACAGACCATTCAACTGGTAGTATCATGAGCACCATCATTATTATCCAACTGGATAATCTCCTATGACAACTGGTACAATATCAATTGATAGAACACACATGTGTTTATCCATGGTAGTACGCAACTACTCAAACCGTGACACATAGTCACAAACAGTGGAACAAATCCACCACAGTAGTATATCTCTACTGTCATAAAGTCTTCATAACAATCATTTGATATCAACCTGCACAGAAACAATGTTATGATATAAACTGAATCATCTGGGCCAATCTTTCACTCACATCTGTGAGATATGAGAANATAATTGTCTTGTCTTCTGAACCTGGACCATTCCCCACCCTGGGCCATTCTTCCTACACTAATCAAAGTGCACCCTAGAGAGAATGTATAAACCCTAAGGAATGCATGTCCCTGATTGTTGAGCCTGGACCATTCCTCCCCCTGGGCCATTCCTCTTACACTAATCAAAGTGCACCCTAGAGAGAATGTATAAACCCTAAGGAATGATTGTCCGGACCATTTCCTCTGTTAACCAAAATAGTAAAATATTGTCCTGCATCAACCTCCAAAACAGACCATTCCTCATGTTAACCACAATGAGAAATCGTTGTCCAGCGAGGCGGGCTAGTCTTCTTTAGTAACCCTCAAGAAGAGAGATTGCCCTAGACCACTCCCCATGTTAACCACAATGGGAATTCATTGTCTATGACACATCAGCAATCTGGACCATTTCCCATGTTAACCACAATGGGAAATTGTTGTCCATCAGAAATCTCAATCCACTTTTCGAACGGGAAAGAATCTGTCCAATCTGGACTATTTTTCAATCACAAAGAGAAATGTTTCTTATTTCAGAGATTTTTCTTCATATGTGTGTTAGTGTTATGTGATGTAGATCATATGCATATTACACATTTCTTGTCAAGTCTTCCACCTATTCACTTTATCTCTTAAATCCTAATCTGAGGTTATTCAAGGCCTTGTTTGCTGGTGTATATTGTATGGAGTTATCTGGGATAGAAATCCTTTACTGAGTTTTCCATCCATTTTCCACCTTTTATAAATATTTATCCTTCAAATTATGATGGGTATTGGGCTTACACTTACTGTAGTCTAAGTGTGACTCTCAGTGCTAACATACTCCAATCTATTCACTAACTATTTTTTTTTTCTTCTTGAACAAAAATGTGCAATGGGAGTGGTACAAAGGGGGGGTACAGCCATCTTATTTTTAAAATTCTCATGAGGCGACCCAAAGAGCTATCTACTTGCAATAGTGAAATACCATCCAATACTATCAACTCATCTTGCCCACCCCTACGGGACCCTTCGTCTTCCTTATTTTTTACCACAGCACCAATCTGTACCCTCTCTTCCTGACCTGACTGCACACCGCAAGTGTGTGCTCCTGCCGCCAAGCCGATATGCGCACTGCAACTGCATGCTTCATCTCTCGATCTGATCTGTGCACTACCACCTTACGTAGAATCTCTCTCTTCACTCAAGACACGACTTCTCTATGCGCCATCATCTCTTTTGCTTAGTGCACTGCCACTACGTCGAGTGCCAAATTCTCTTATGATTGGTGCCTTATGGTACTACATGATAACTTCTCTACATTTTAGCTCATAACCTTGCGATGATTCCTCCTTCAATTCTATGGGCACACCACAAATTTGTGCCCGCACACCACACATGTGTACTCTCTTCTCTCTTAAGGTTGTGACATACCGCAACAGCCAAAGGGTACGCACTTCATCACCTAAGCCCTCAGTACCACTACTATCACTACTAGCATCTTCCACACCAATCCTCTTTGCAAGTCTACCCTCACCTGTTCCCCACTCTGGCACAATATCCTCTCCCACACCACTGCCTCGTGTGAGCTTCCTCTTCATTTTGGGTCTAACACCTCACTGTGCACCCTTGGATAACTCTTCTCTACTCCTATTCTCATCTTTCTCCCTCAGCTCAGTTCTTCTTGCGTATCTCTTAAGCTCTTTTTCTCCTCTGCTCTTCTGGGTCCATTTCAGTCCTCACCTCATCTCAACAACTTCTTGGATCCTCTTCACTAGATCCATATTCTGGCTCTTTTTCCCCCACCTTTTCCAAATCCCCACCCCCCCATGCTAGGGGATATTTTCAGCCATTTTATCAAGCTTAATGCACATCATTCTTCTTTCCACGCACAACATCTCGATCCAAAGTGGAATTTATTCTAGCATCCACTTTCTTGGACCTTCCTCAAATTTTCTTTCAACCTCGTTGAAAGAATCACTATATTCTATAACAAATTCAATAATGTAGTCTTCCCTCACTTGAGCAAACCAAAAATCAATAGCTCGCGTCCACTTTTTATCTAGCACCTTCAAATTGTCATGCTTGGCTTGATCCCAAACTATCGACTCCACTGGTAACATAGTCAAATTGAATTTAGCTTGTCTCTTTAACCATTCATGCAACAGAGATGGAAATTCTACAAAGAAGAGAGTGTGCATGTCTGAGTAAAGATATATTCCTTTCCATTCCTTCACGTTCACCCACAATCCTTGCATCTCTCGCAGGGAAAACTTGTCTTATTTTGCTTCTATCCAGTCTCAAATGTCCTCCTTAAAAGGATGCCAACTCATTTTTCTTTTCCTCCATCAATCTCAATAAGACTTCAGGTTCTAGCAATGGAACCATTTGTTGGGTGTTGTGTTGTTTTCATTCCACGCTTGTGTTCATACTAGCATTCTTAACACTAGGGAGTTTTAGACCCAGGGTTCATCCAAAGTGTGTCCAACAAAAACCCCTAAACATCGGCATGTCAATCCTCGGCTAGGATTGAGGAAGGTCTCACCCGAGATGCATAGAGGATCACAGAGACCATAAGGTGTTGTGTTTTGGATAAAGGATTAAACATATGAAACACTATTGTTATTGCCATCCATGTACCTTAGGTCTGATCATATATTTAGCACAGATAATTAAAACAATACGCACACATATTTAGCTCATTTGTAACATACAATAGATCAAAATTTCCATATAATTATTATTGGGAGTATTCCATCACACAGAGATATACAGTGCACAGAAAAAATGCTTAGGACGACCATAGAAATTTGTATCATTACTATGTGAAACAATGGTAATACAACATAATGTGCCATGTGCCTTGCTTTAGGATTCAGACAGAACAAAGACACAGGAATATATTCAAAACATCATGAGATTAAAGAAAGCTCAGAGTGATCTTGACACTAATAGCTAAGTTAATCTCATCTTCTAGTCACTCCACGTCTTCATATGTTGTGGGAAATAATCATTTCAGGAGATTTCCTGGTGATTCTTTTCTTGATTCTGACAGGAATTTTCTTGGTTTTCGATGCAACTAAAAAAACTTGGACTGGCGTGCACTTGGTAGTCTTCACACTTGATGTGGTACTGAAAAAACCCATTTTTCTACGCACTTTATGGAATTCCTCGTGCATTTCCTTCGGTGTGCACAAAACTATGGAATGAGCATGCAAAATTTCGTATGTATGTGCACGCAAAACTAGACCCAAAACTTTGGGTGCCAACATCCCTTTCTCATAATTGGAATTATTTTTCTTGTTCATTTTCTTCTTTCCTCTAGGTTGTTAAGGATTCTTCGTTTGCGTGGATTGCACCAAATTTACCTCAGAGGTCTCAGTAGGGACTGCAGTAGTTTGAGCACTAATACCAAAAGTTGATTTAAGAGACATCTAACCCATTTGATCAGCTAATTGGTTTATAGAGGCATGGGACACATAACCAACCAGACCATCGGCATAGGGTCTTGAGGTTGGCTTCCTTGGATCTATCGATGGCCTAGGAGCATTTGGGATGATGTCATGAAGTGTGCTCAACTACAAATAAATCAAATCTAAGTGTTGGGCACGTAGAATGGCTTGCTCTTTAGTGGTTGCCCCATCCATACCTATGTCTCACACAATGGGTGGTAGGAGGGACTTTATGAACCACTCCATTAGGAGGTTGTCCGGAATATGACTCTTGATCAGCCTGTCTTCATCTCCACACATGTATATGATCACAAATGTGAGTGGCATTATATTGATGTAGTGAAGTCAAGAGATTTGTTCCTATCTCATGTCATATGGGAAATTGGTAATGTGTTAGTAATGACATTGTCAGGACATTGAAGCTTTTAAAGGAACTAATTTTTAATTCAATATACAATTTTGCGGCAGCTCCGGTCAGGGATCTCTGGAAAAGACGCAGCCTCACATTCTCATCCATCAACGAGTTATATGAGGACCATAAGTGGTATGTCATTATGTGCATGGAGGGGTCTTCTGCGAGCTTTCCGTTGAACTTTGGGATATTAGATGGCAGCTTGGAAGGAATTTCCATCCATAAAGGGTTATGGGATATGGGGTCATTTTTCAATCACAACAAATCGGTCAAGTCTAACATTGCGAGGAATGGAAATGGCGTATGAAAAAATGAGTACTAGGAGGGATGTGAAGTCTATGTTGTCCCAGATATACCTTACAGTCCCCCTATGTTTGTACTACTGGAGACTTGAGGAGATCCCAAAGAGTGAGTGCCCCCAAGAATGGTGGCATTTCTAGGAGTATGATTGTTCCCAAAATCAAACATGCCCCGAGGAGGTTTCGCCTAGGGGTAAATGTGGACCTTAAGAGAAAACATTCCCAAAAATAGTCCCAGGGAAGAACCCCCTGGAACCTCGGGTATTAACAAAGGGAAAGCCTCCCCATTGTGAAAAATTTCCCCCAAGGGGTATTCCCCAAGGAAGCATGTGGAAAGTTAAAACCTCCTAACATACTATTGCCCCCAACCTGACTAGGGACAACACAAAAACCATTAGAAATATTCCACCCAAAATATACACCTACATCTGATGATGTCAAGCCACTCATAGGATTGGCAGAGGTGGAAGGATTTCCACCTCCCACCAGAAAAGCATCCATAAGTAGGCATTGAAATGGATGGGATGGGCATAGGAACGTTAGGTATAATAATAGATGGAAAGGATGACACAACCAGTATACCCCAGATCAAGGGGCCGATAGAAAAATGCACAGATGATGTAGGTCTAATGGTGCTAAGGGATGGTAACATGGACATCACGGGGATGCCCCCGAGGGTATTTTCCCCAGTCCCACTTGATGATGGGCTTGATGGCTCAACTACATTGGACAAAACACTCAATGCTGACATGGTGGGAGGATAACTAAGCAAAGAAAAATACTCACTAAAAATTTCCCTTACTTGGACAAGTAGAGTGTAATGTTCTAGACTTGGCTAGTCTAGGAAATGTTGCTAATGTGTGTGTAGGATCAAAGGTTTACAACATATAAATGATCATACAAATAATAAACATGACAAAGGACTACAAATTTTGTATTATGATATCTCTGTGGATTACAAAATGGTCGAATGCGACTGAATAAACTGACAATACTCGACTAGATCAACAGACAAAGGATCTTATCCGGAATACAAATAAGCAACTACGGCTGAATAAAATAAAAACACTCGGCTAGATCAAAAGACAAAAGGATCTTAGCCAGAATACAAAAAATAAACTAAAATATAATATACGGAATATGGGAGCATTGAAGAATCAATGAAGAACGATGGAAGACCTGGATGATCTTCCCGGTGACTAGGGTGTGTCTTTCAACACCGAAATCAGCCAACTGGTGTCTTCCTCCTGGAATACACTGTGTTAGCACTCTGTAATTTGCCCAAGGCTATGGAGGCAATCACAGAGGCAACATCAAAACCACTTCGAGTCTTGGATCTAGCCCTCCAAGACTCAGAGAGGGATCTCTCTGTGTGATATAGATTTGTTTGAATAGATATTAGGCTAGCTAATGGATTTAGAGTTTGGATTTTTTAAATGATTGGATGGAATAGGAGAAAACATGTCCATTGGGTAATGGGGTCGCAATCTAAAGCTCAATCAAAAACAAGTTCTACATATAGCCTTATAGGGCAAGGTAGGCACTCTTGGTGGATTATTTGAATTTGATTTTGGATTTAGAGGAGCAAGATGAGAGGACCAAGCAATGACAGGGCAATCAAGAATCCTGAAATTAACCTTTGAGGAGAAAACATTGACAATTATGTCAAAGCTAGAAACAGAGTGTATGTCTCAACAAATTCGGTTCTTCGGACTTCTTTGCATAATTCAGAGTATGAATAACTTAAGAAATACAATGGAAACAAATTACAGTGAATGAGGAAAACATCACCACCAAAATTGACACATGAATCCTGTAACTTCTTTGACTGTATTATTGAATTGATGAAAATATAGAAAGCTCAGTGAGTTGTTTTACAAAAACTAAATCCTGGTCCTCTCCCTTGAAAGCATAGGCTTTATAGCCTTTACATCAAAAACAGAGATCCTATTAAACAGAAACTGAAATACTAAAAATAGTACAAGATAAAACAATTTCCATAAAAACAAGATTAGATCCTATCCTAAGGGGCCAAAACCCTATCAACAAGGTCACTTTCGAATTCCTTCTTTGACAGTTGGGTAATCCTGGCCAAAAATAACAAAAATCTGGAACTGCAAATTTGGTCGAATTTCCTGAAAATAAGGGTACACTCAGTCATTGATTTCTCCCAATCAGTGACACCTATGAAAAAACCGAAAGAGGTTATTGTATATTAGATTTTTTGGAGAAAAAATGACCTTCAGTTTCTCAAATTTTGAGTCCACCTCGCCGAAACAGCTCCCACAAAATCGGGGCTGTAACAGGAAAAACGAGAAATCCAAAAAATGAGCTTGAAAGACAGCCTCAATTCTTCCAACTGGGGACACCTTTGAAAAACCTGGGAGAGTTTTTTGTTCTCTAGCTCGTTGTGAACAAAAATCTCTTTCGGTTTTTTTAAATTTTATCTTTGTTTGCCCAGAATCTGCTTCGCAAGACAAGGTGTCAAAACTGGAAAAACAGCAGTTTTGTGAAATTGGGGGAGGGCGGTTGTAGAAAGGTAAGTGGTATTTCAGACCCCCCCCCCCC